>JAJHZJ010000470.1:22176247-22228747 GCA_023548195.1 Bettongia penicillata ogilbyi
TTCCTTTACAAGGTTGTCTGATGGCAGAGTCTGGTTCACAGAGCTTGGAGAGAAAAGATTGTAGAACCAATCAATGGTAGGCCACAGACACACCAGTCACTCTAGCCTTAGGCTTCAGGTGACACAGATCATAGACACTTCTTAACAGTGCTCATTTTCAGTGATATGGAGCTTTGAGGACAGATAGACAGATCAATTGACAGGAGACCCCTACAATGGACTTTTAGGATGCTAAGACTATCCCAGTGGGTCCATGAGAACCCTAAGAGATGTTGATTTCTTATTTACCCACATAGTATGACTATGCAAATCATTGAAATCTTCTACAATATGCTCTAATCCTGTTATAGACAGCCGATTGTGAGTTAACTTGCCTGTACTCTGCTCCTGTTTTTTGGGAGAGAGTAATCTCACATACTACCCTGAATTTCTGAATTGGCTCTGATACTGTGACTGATAGGCTAAATTCAGTAGGAAGAATCCAAGTTGAGATGGGTATTTTTCTTCTTTGCCTACATAGTTAGAAAGGAATAATATGAGTCTTTGTCATACATCATTTTCAAATTTCTCAAAATTTTGTCTAAGTAAAACACTCAGTTATGACTATGAGTATAGACAAATGACTGAAATAGCATGGTGAGTTTGGAAAATAAGGGGTATAGCCTACATATGCCTAGATAAGGAGCCAAGGACTAGTAGGGGACAGGGGAATTACTGAGTGACTGACATCCAACTGCTCTACAGATTCTGGCTGATGACATTGTGTGTAATGTTACATCCATGGACTTTAATGCTTAAAGCATGCTATGATTTTATTGATGTGGGTGCTTAATTCATAAAAAAAGTGCAAAACATCTCTATACTTTGACCGCAAATTATCATCACCAAAAATATTCATCACCCAGTGGAAACTCCTTATGATGAATATCACCTCGGTGAAGAGTCCCTTAACAGGGTCTTCAGTCTGAGCTTTTTCTAGTTTGGCATCACCTCACAGAACTTATGCTTGTTCTATTAACATAGACTGAAATCTCATCATGATGGCATCAAGCCCACGTAATGATGAGAGAAGAATGTGAATGTAAACATTTTTGAGCTTCCCCTGGTACACCTATGCTAAAACATATGCGGGGGGAAAAGGAAGATTGGACTGCTTTAGAGCAATTTTTGCAGCCCTCAAACATTCACATTTTTGTAAAAATCATTCTTAGATACTCAGCCATACAAAAATGAGTGGTAGGTCATATTTAGCCTATGGGCTGTTGTTCGACAACCTTTGCCTTAGAAGAACACTAATCAATTTGTGTTGTGGGGAATAGAGGGAATTGTGGCAATAAATTGGGCAATGGGGTTTAAAGTCAGCTCTAGGAAATTATGGGCTGACTATCATTGATCATTAAGTTATTAGTTTCATTGTGGTTTGTGACACTTACCTAAAAGCAGTAGGAACTCACTTAGGAGGAAATGAGTTCAAATCATAGCTCGGACACTTACAAGCTGTGCTATCCCATCAAAGTAATTTGACCCCTTGATCTCAGTTTAAGTGGTAAAATTAGGGAACCAGATTATAGAAGATGGCTTCTTAAGCCCTTTCTAGACCTAAATCTACATTGTAGATCTACGAATGTGAAAATATGTATGATGCTTGTGTATGTGTGTGTGCACACAGACACATACAAATACACACACAGTGCTCATTTCCCTAAAATCAAAGAGAATGCCACATCTAATTGTTAATTCATCCATGACTGTGCTTGTCATTTGTGCTAAGGTGCTTTGCTTTTTTCCTTTCCCAGTGCAACATGTAAAGGCAGTTAATGTCATGCAGGTGTACATGTGTTGGAGGTTTTTTAGTGCTTTGAGACTCATTGCAAGTAGTCTGGGAGTAAAATAGCCCAGCCAAAAAAAAAAACCAAAATAATAAGATCTAGCCTAGCAACAGGGGCTGAAAAACAACAGGCAGCAGTCAGGGTAAATGAAAAGGATCCACTGAATCCCTAGGGAAAAAAGTACTGGAGAGGAAAAAGCACCCTTTTCTGGGACACTAAATTGAAGGTTTCTAGCTGTAAGAAAGGACATCATAGTTGCAAGAAGAGGAAAAGTTAGTTAGACATGTTATCAAGTGATGGGGAGAACTTGGGACAAGAAAAAAAAGAGTTAGGTGATAGAGGAAAAAACTGCAAAAAGTGAGTGGCAGAATGTTTTGCAAAATGAGAGAATTTCAGACTTACAAGGGCTCTGTAACCAAAACATGAAAAAAGATTCACTGCTTCAATCCACCAAGAGAGTAATTATCCACTTTTTTAGCTCAAAGACCTGCTTGTTATTAACTGAGTCATTTCAGTTATTCCTGACTCTTCAAGACCCCATTAGGGGTTTTCTTGGCAAAGACACTGGAGTAGTTTGCCATTTCCTTCTCCAGCTCATTTTATAGATGAGGAATTAAGGCAAATGGGGTTAAGTGACTTGCCCAGGGTCGCATATCAAGGAAGTGTTGCAGTCCAGATCTGAACTCATGTAGAGACATCTTCCTGACTCCAGGCCCAGTATTGTATCCATTGTAGCACCTATATCTCTAAAATCCTGTAGTGAAAGAAAAAACACTGTCCTCTAAGACAGGCACTTCCACTTGATAATATTTTCAACTGTTAGGAAATTTTATTAGGAACTTTCATTTCCTTTTATTAAAATTAGGTTTGCTTCTCTTTTACTCCCCTAAAAACAAATAGAAAAAAGTATAGTCCCTCTTCCACATAACTTTCCTACTGAGTCTTTTCTGAGTTAAAAACCCCAAATTCCTTTAACCAATTCTCATATGGAATGGACTTCAGGCCCTCACCACTCCTCTGAATTATGGGCTTATATCTGGAGATGGAAGGGATCATAGATGCCAGCTAGTTCAATGGATTCATTTTACAGATGAGGGAACTGAGGTTGAAGGACATCTACTAACTTGCTCAAATTAACAAAGGTAGCAAGCATCAAGGCAGGACTTGAATTTATGCCCTTTACTTATAGAACCACTATTGTTTCCACTGCAATACAATGTCCAATCTTCAGTTTATCAACATTCTTAGAATGTAGTGCCCGGAACTGAACAAGTTACACTGGAGCTGACAGGACGTGTAGAGTGCAATGTGAATATCTTTTCTTTTTTCTGGAAGCTGTTCCTCTCTTAATGGAACCTAAGATCACATTAGCATTTGATCCTGCTATATTTTACCAATTAATTAAGCTTGAAATCCACTTAAAAAAAAACAAAGATCCTTCTTTTCAGATGAATCACTGCATAAGCATATCTTCTCCATCTTCTTGTATAGCATTAATTGCTTGAACTGCAATCTAAAACTAATCTATATTTATCCTTATCAAATATAATCTATTAAATGCAACCCATTTTTCTAGCCTCTTGGGATATTTTTGGATATTTTGTCATCAAAAGAACTAGTCAGCACAGAGGATAAGAACACTGGACCTGGAATCAGGAAGACCTAAGTTCAAGTCTGACCTCAGACATTTAATATCTATGTAACCTTGGAAAAGTCACTTAGCTTCTATTTGCCTCAGTTTCATGAACTGTAAAGTGGGGATGATAGCAACACCTTTCTCACAGGGTTGTGAGGATCAAATGAGAAAATATTTGTAAAATTACTTAGCACAATGTTTGACACATAATAGGCCCTATATAAATGTTTATTTCCTTCCCCTTTCTTCATCTATTATTAACAATCCCTCCTAACTTTGTACTTAGCCTGAGAAGGTGAGAATTTGCATTACAGAAAAGTAAACAGTGAGAGTATAAGGTATCCTGATGCAATCAAGCAAAGACAAAAGAATAGAGCTGGAAGAAAAATGATGCTAAGCAAAAATTAATTTCAGTGGAGTCTTAGTATTTATTTGGGATATCATTTAGCACTTACTTCTGAAATACTCAGACAATACAATAGACTCTCTAAAGACAAGGTCTAGGTTTCAGTTTAACTTCATCTCTCTGGCATTCTGAGTGTAGTAAATCCTTGGTATGCATTGATATCACTCTAAGTGAAGGACGCTAGATTTTAAAGTCTAATGACCTATTCATTGCCAGCAGTGAGGTGCAGAGCAACAAAGTCTGTGTGAAATCATCAAACCAAGGTTCATCATTGGGCTCTCCCAGTTTCCATCTGTGTAACTCCACATCTAAGTATCCTCATTTCTAAAATGAAGAGTTTGTACTAAATGCCAATTAATATCCGCTGCGACCGATAGTCTAATAACAAATGAAAAGGGAAAGCTGAATTTTTAGGAGGTATGGGTTAGATATATGATTTTATTGGCATAGGTACTTAACTAACAGGTAAAAAAAAACACAACTTGCAGGTTGTCACTTTCTCGGCAACATATCATCTTAATGAGCTGCCAGAGTTAAGTCACACATCCATATTGATCCAGAAAACCTAGGACTCTCTAGCTTTGAGATAAACTCTCTAACCACTACGTCATAACTATTTATTATTAGCTAGATGGCCAAGTAGATAGATCACAGGACTGGAAGTCAGGAAGAACAAATCTGACCTCGGACATATGCGAGCTGTGTTACCTTGTCAAGTCATTTAACCTTTTCCTTGCCCCAGTTTCCTCATCTGTAAAATGGGAAAAATAATAGCATCTAGTTACCAGGGAAAATGCAAGTATCAAATGAGATAATAATGTGTTTGTCCTTTGTTTCTGAGGAGAACCATGACATGAGGGAGATGATGACATGACTTGCAGTTGACTTTGATGTTAGTGAGAGAGGACTGTACAAGGTCACCAGTCTCACTTTCTCTTCCAGAGTCATCTGACTCCAGTGACCAGATATTCATCAGGTTGACTGGACCAGCATATAATGGGAGACCCTGGCTGTTTTAGGCAAAAGGCGTGCACACACATACACACAAGCACGCACACACAGAGACAGAGAGCACAGAGTGAATTGAAAAGGATGGGATCATATCTTAAAAGAAATTAAGGTAAATGGTGAGAGAGAAATGTAGTGGGAGGAGAGAGGGTGAAATTGAATGGGGTAAATTATCTCTCATTTAAGAGGCGAGCAGGAGACTTTTTAGTGGAGGGGAAAAGAGGAGAGCTGAGGAAAAAACATGAAGTTTACTCTCATCATATTCGACTAAAGGAAGGAATAAAATACACACTCATTTTGGTATGAAAACCTATCTTACAATACAGGAAAGTGGGGGAAAAGGGGATAAGCAGGGTGGGGGGATGATGGAAGGGAGGGCAATGGGAGGAGGGAGCAATTTGAAGTCAACACTCAGGGAGGGACAGGATCAAAAGACAGAATAGAAGCAATGGCGGGCAGGACAGGATGGAGGGAAATATAGTTAGCCTTACACAACACAACTATTATGGAAGTCATTTGCAAAACTACATAGATATGGCCTATATTGAATTGCCTGCCTTCCCAAAGGGAATGGGTGAGGAGGGAGGCATGGGGAGAAGTTGGAACTCAAAGTTTTAGGAACAACTGTTGAGTATTGTTGTTGCTACTAGGAAATAAGACATACAGTTAATGGGGAATAGAAAGTCATCTGGCCCTACAGGACAAAAGAGAAGATTGGGACAAGAGAAGGGAGGGATGATAGAAGAGAGGGCAGATTGGTGATAGGGAAAATTAGAATGCTCGGTGTATTGGGGTGGGGGGAGGGGACAAATGGGGAGAAATTTTGGAACCCAAAATTTTGTGAAAATGAATGTAAAAAGTTAAATAAATAAATTTATATTTAAAAAAAAAGAGTCAATGGATGGCCCCTTTAGTTAAAAAATAATACCTAGCTCATAGTAAACACTATGTAAATGTTAGCTGGTAGTAATAATAATAGTAGTAGTAGTAGTAGTAGTAGTAGTAGTAGTAGTAGTAGTCCCACAAATGCTTAGCATTATTTGAGCTATAATACTAATCCACAGACTATATCACAAGCCAAGTTATATTTCTTCCCTGCTGAATGTCACATTTTTGCTTTTCCTTACCCTTTCCAATCTTTTGAAAAATCACAAAACTATTTAGCTTACACACAATAAATTACTGAAGAATCTTTTGTAAAAGCAAATATATTTTGCATTAGACCAAATCTTCAAGAGAGAGGAGTTAATTTTTTTAAAGAGGAAATTAAAAAAACAAAAAAAAATATTGTTACCAACAGAGATAAAAATATATTCTACAAAAAGAAGTGGTTATAATAAATTATTAGGATATGTTAAAATAAATATATAATAGTATAAAAAACATATAATAAATATAATGAAGTTATAATAGTTTGTATCCAATTGGTAATACAAGAAAACACAATATAGTTTTAAGCGTGTGTATATTAGCATATGGAATATATTTGCATAAATATCATTGATATTTATCATCTGTATGAATAAGTAACCTCAACCTAAGTAAAGATCACTTACAAAGGACAGAGGAAGGGAGATTAATTTTGTATCTTACAGCTCCCATGATAGAGTCAATGTTGCAGTTCACTGGATGGATGTTCAACAGATTTATTATTTACAATATTCATAAATGTCTAGTTGGGAGACCATATGGATACTAACTTTATAAATAGGAATTTTTATTCCTCCCTTTTGAATTCCCAGTAGTTTGAGTCCTTCTCCTTTATGTATGGAAGTGAGGAAAAAATGAAGCAGGGAGGAAAACCAGAAAGTCACTGAAATAGACTAGGAAAGAATTGATTCAAAAGTATGTAGAGATGAAAGTGAATGTGTATGACAGACATTCTATACATCTATAGGATAAGACTTGGTGATATATTGAATCTATGGAGTGAGTGGGAGTCCTTATTTGGTCATTTTTCAGTTATGTACAGTTCTCTGTGACTCCATTTGATGTTTTCTTGGCAAAAATACTGGAGTGGTTTGCCATTTCCTTCTCCAGTTTATTTTACAGATGAAGAAACTGAGACAACACGGGTTAAGTGACTTGCCAAGGGTTACACAGCTAGTGAGTGTCTGAGGCTAGATTTGAAATCCTGTCTCCAGGCCCAGTACTCTATCTTACCTAGCTTCCTGAGTGGGAGTAGAAGCTATGCCTCCTTTGTAATAATCCATTTTTTCTCATTAGCCATTAAAGCTAATGATGGCCTTTGCTTTTTAAAAAAATATTTTTATTTATTTTCCCCAGTTGTAAAAACAATTTTTAACATTTGTTTTTAAAACTTTGATTTCCAAATTCTTACCCTTCCTTCTTTTTCTCCATCTCCCACTGAAAAGGCAAGCATTTCAATATAAGTTATACATGTAGAGTCATGAAAAACATTTCCATGATAGTCATTTTGTGAAAGAAAACATAGATTAAAAAATCTCAAGAAAAATAAAGTTTAAAAAAGTCTGCTTCAATCTGTATTCAGACACCATGGGGATGGATACCATTTTTTTCATCTTAAGTCCTTCAGAGGTTGTCTTGGATCATTATATTACTTAGAATAGCTAAGTCATTCACAACTGATCATTGCACAATATTGCTGTTGCTTTGTACACAGTATATTTCACTTTGCATCAACTCATGTAAGTCTTTCCAGTTTTCTATGGAAGCATACTATTTAATGGAGGCCTTTCCAAACGAAGCCAAAGTGACAGAGGCAACTTCAGGAAGGCAGGCTCCTTGAAGTCCATGTTGTTTTCTGAGAAAAAAAAAGAGAAAGTTCAACAATCCATCAACATATCCATCCAGTGTGCCTTATAACCAGTAGCCCTCATTTGCCACGTATCTTGCTGGGCTTAAAAAGGTTAAGACCAGCAAATTAAACTGGTTCACACAAGGATCAGACATAGTTCGGATACCTACTGTGCCATGAACAGTAAAGCTAGCTGATAACAACAGACACTAAGGTTATGAACCTGAATGACTCACAACTGATAGTACCCTCAAGAGTAAAAGTAAAGTCTGGAAGAGAAGCTAGTTTGAGGGAAAAGCTCATAAATTCTATATTAGACGTTTGAGATGGCTAGAGGATATCCAGTTTGGAATTCCAATATGCAGTTAGTAATATGAGTCTAGAGGTCAGGCAAGAAGCTAGGGATGGATAAACAGAGCTGAATCTGAATAGAGGTGATAATTGATGATCAGTAGGTGAGATACTACAGAGAAAAAAGAGGGAAGATCTAGAACAGAGTGTTGGGAGATACACACTAGTGTGGATGAACTGAGGGAAAATCCAGGAAAGGTGACTTGAAAGGAGCTTTTAACCAGGTTGGTAGAGGACCTAGAAAGAGCAGTACCATGAAGACTTAGAGAGGAAAAGTTATCCAGGAAAAAAGGGGGATGGACAGTATCAAAGACTTCAGAGAGGTTATGAAGAATGAGAAATTTAAAAAGATCATTACACTTCTAAATAAAGATATCATTAGTAACTGAAAAAACAGTTTCAGTTGAAGGATAAAATAAGGAACCAGACCATAGCCGATTTAGAAGAAAATGTGAGAAGAGGAAATGGAGAAACCCACTCTACACTGCTTTCAGAAGGTCTTTAACCATGAAAGGGAGGAGATAGACAGGAGAATGGCTCACTGGGGTGGTCAGATCAAGATCTGGTTTTGTTGGTTTATTTGAAGGCATGAGGGTGTTTGTGGGAAGCAGAGAAGCTACCAGTAGATAGGGAAAGACTAAAGACTAGTAAAAGAGTGGAGGTGATAGAGGGAGAAAACTGGAGAAGACAGGACGAAATGGAATCAAAGGTGCATATAGAGGGGTTTGCCTTCCCAAGGAGAAAGACCATATATACATGTGAGATGGAGTGAAGGAGACAGTGGTTAGCAAACATAACAACATAGAGGAATATTTTCCAGTACTTGAGTGTCTAATGTCCAAAGCTCTGCTATCGCATTTCTTTAATTCATCATTACTCACTTGTCTTAGTATTCATTGGTAAATAGATCATCAATGTTAACCTCCTCACAAGAGGGCTATAAGATGCAATTCATTTTTGTGGACTGTTGCAAGATTCTTAACTGGTGGTTATTATGGACACTTGAAAGGTTGCATTATTAACCTAGGCAGCTTAACAGCAATACAAAATTGCTCACAGTTAAGGTCAGGCTAAAGGGCAAGTGCAGAGTACTTTATGAAACAGAAAATTAGAGGATCTTATATATTAGATGATGTAAACCAATGTGCTGCTATTTGCTACTATATGAACAGGATAGCAAAGTGTCTCTCAAATAGTAAAGGCCAAATATATATTTGTTGAATGAATAAACAGAATTTTTTGTACTTATTTTTTTTCTATTAACAGGCATCTCAATAGTATAATACCTTAAAAGGATATTTTAAAAGAAACACAAGAAAATACATACATGTCATTTTGAAGGACATAAAACTCCAACTAGGTTAAAGAAGGTTACTCATTCAAACTGTTATTAAAAATTCCTTACAACATTTGTTTTAATGTAAACACAAGGCTGGTTCACTATTAGCACAGAAGTTAATATGCAAATGAACTTTATTCAAAAATTACATTTAATAGTATTCAGCTTTTTCTTTTACTTTGTCCTTTATTTTTTAACCACATATGATTTCTTTGGGGTAGGTTACTACTCATAGTATAGATAGGCATGTGGAACTGTGTACGCTTGGGGAACATTTCTATTGGTTCTTTATCTTCAGGGTGCTCTAGCATACTATATCTCTGCCCTAAGCATTTCTATGTCATTAAAGAACTTTTTCAACCAATTTTATCACTTCTCTGCAATTTACAATCTTCTTGTTGCCTGGAACATTGAAAGGCTCAGCTGTTTTCTGAGAGACACAAACAGGATGTGTTAGAGACAGAACTAGAGGCCAGAGCGTCCTAACCCCAATCTCTAGCTGGTACCATGTTGCCCCTCTATTAAATATAAATAAAACTAATGGGTCTTGATGTTCAATTATTTACACTTAAATAAATTAATTTCCCTTTGTAAAATGCCTTAAATTTTTCAGGTATTTCCTTTGAATCTTTATCAGAATTCTTCATCTCTCTAGTACTGTACATTTTTCTTCTTTTATAGACTTTGAAATAAATGCCTTCTATTCTCATTCTGCTTTTTTTTGAGGGAAAGAGGGAAATCTTTGTGTTATTTCATATGCAATGCTAGCTTAACCAACCCTCCCACAGGAGTAGAAAAGGAGAAGCATCTCCCATCATCCTTCTCTTCCTCAGCTCCCAGGAGTTTTGACCTAAGCTTGGACCATCAGAGGAGTTATGGGAAAGTAATGATAGGTTCATAGGTCTGCCTCTTCTGACCTTCAGATATGTAGTAGGAGGAAGAGTGAAAACCAAAAAAGCCTTGTAGAAGTCACGAAGGTTGGCCCTCCTCCTCCCTTTCTTGGTCAAGGAAAAAGTGAGGCTGGTGACTTTACACAGCCTTTCCTCACTGAAATCCACTTCACTTGCAAATCATGGCGTCCCCTACCTGAGGTCATGGTCCTCCTCCAGAATGAAGGATAATCAACAACCTGTGAATAGCATGAGCTGCCCCACTGGGGACCTAACTGGCCAATTCCAGTTTAGAAATGCAGCTCATTTCTTCCATTATTTCTTCCTTGCTTTTTCCTCTCCTCTTTCTTCCTTTCTTGTCTTTTCCTTTTTATTTCTATCTTCCTCCTTCCTCTCCCTCCATTCAAATAGGGTATCATAGCCTTAAGGACCTGTGGATGGTCTGCATAATGGAATGTAAATTTTGATTCCTGAAACCTCACAAGATATACTGCGGTTTGCAGGATAGATTATGTCTTTTATGCGAGTAAACTATGAAAGAACTTTTAATTACCATGTTCCAAAGGAGAAAGATTCAGAGAAGAAGTCACACCCAAGGGGAAAAATATTTCAGATTATTAAAAAAGCAGGGTCTGCAGCCCAGTCTGCTGAACATCTTAACATAAAACAGCATATAGTTTCTCAATTTCTTTCTATTCTTCATATTAATGTGTCTCCATTGTATTAGAGTATTCCATTATAAGAATGTACCCATTGAAATATGCCCTTATTATCAGGCATTTAGGACAGTTTTTGCAAGTACAAATGAGATTTAAAGAGATTTTTCTTTTTGTTCTTATTGTGTTTTTATTTGGTGGGTATATTCTCAATAATTTACTTATGAGTTTAAAAGATATCATTATTTTTTGTAATTGTTAATTAAGACTGTCAGATTGTCCTCCAAAAAAAAAGATCATATTAATTTATAATTCTACAGCAATAGATTAGTATTTTTGTTTCTTCCACAACCTTGCTGACATTGAATTGCATAACTTTTTATTAATTTTGGCAATCTCATGAATGAGGTAATACCTCAAAATTCTTTTATTTTCTATATCTTCAAATTTTAATAAAATTGAAATTTTTTTCAAGTGTTTCTTAGTTATTTATGGTTTCTCTTTTGAAACTTGTTTAGAGCCTTCATTCATCCAAGTGGATTGCAAGTTACCTTCATAAATTTCTAATAGTTTTTTTTCTACTAACATGCTTTATTTATGTATTACCATGTTTTCGTAAAGTTTTCTTTATTTTTCCTTATTGTAAATAAATTAAGGATATCTTTTTCATTGAAATGAAACAAGTTTACTTTCTAATTTGTTCCATCTCTTTTGGTCTTGAGGTTTTTAAATTCAGTTCCATCATTCAGTTGGAATTCATTGATATGTGATATAATATGCAAGTTTAAATTCATTTCCTTCACATGCTAACTTCCCTTTTATGTTCTGTAAAATGTTTTACACCATGTTTGTTATGTTATATAACTAATATTTTCAACAAGTTTTTTCCTGCAAATTTTATCAACAAACACTAATCTTTTATTAATTTTTCTTTCTTTGGATTCTGCTGTCTCTATTTTATCGCAGTGGCCTATTTCTCCACTTTTTTGACCCAGTACCAGGTAGTTTTTATAATTGCCTTGTAATATATTTTCATATCTGTGACTGCATGACCAAGTCAACATTTTTTTCCTTTATGCCTCCTTCACAGACTTTTTCTTGTTTTCTAGGTATTTATTTCATCTAGTTTAACAAAAACATCTATGGCTATTTTAATTGATCTCATACTTAGAGGGAGAGGAAATGGATCTGTGATTTCATCTGTGTAGGGAACTCACTGATAAAGAAACTCTCCATAACAAAGATTGGGGTGACCATTTATGTAGACTTAAAGTTACTGAGAAATAAGGTGAAATATCTTGTTCAAGACTGCAAAGACAGAGGAATAACCTTTACTCCAATTTCAATCTTCTACTATACCATGCAGTCTCTCTTTGCATTAAAGTATACAAATTAATTTGGAGAGTGTAATCATTTTGTTATATTGATCTGCCTAACCAATAAACATTGAATATTAATCAGGTTACTTAGTTCTTCCTTTATTATTTCAGCATTTATTTTCCTTTCCTTTCCCAAAACCTTAAACCCACTGCACTATGAAGCCCATAGGTTGGACAACACTAGGCTCCTGCCCAAGCTCCACTTAAGGCTGTTTTCTGGACACTCCTGGTTTAAGAGTGATCATTGGAGGGGAAGAGGAAAAATGTTGGAGCAGATGATGTGTAACATCTCTCCTCTCACAACCCATAAAAAACCTGTAAAAAATGACTCTAAACAAATTCTAGAGCAGCAGAAGCCACAAAACAACAGAGTTAAAGAGATTTCCAGCCCAAGACATCCTGGAAGGCTAATAGGAAAGGTCTATCACACCAATATCAGGGCAGAGCACAGCCTGTCCTTGGCCGTGACAGGGACAGGACAGGAGCAGGCTTCAGGCTGGATTGCCAGATCCCTTAGCCATCAAATGCCAAAGAGAGCTTCAAAGGTTAGTGAGAAAGCTCTTTCTGGATGAGAAGGGAGCAGAGTTCTCCCCTAGCCTCCACCCCAAGTGGCAGCAGCATAAGGAAATTGAACCTCAGGGAGATTAAATGACTTGCCCATTGTCATTCAGATGCTATCAAAGACTCGAATTTAGCTTTTAGAAGACTTAAGCTGGTAATTGCACTGCACCATACTAACATTTTATTTAGAGTCTTTTCATCTATATTGAGCAAACTGTTAATCTTATTAAGTATTTTGTCAAGTTTTAAAAACACTCTATTTGACCCATATAAGGTATTAGGAGTAATGTTTTCATTCCTCTCTATGTATTAACAATCTATATTATACAGAGATTATTTAGAAAATTAAGCTGTCAGTCATTCTACGTCTATTGATTTGTGTGTGTGTGTGTGTGTGTGTGTGCATGCTGAGGTGTGTGAGATAATTCTTTGTTGATTGGATTTTTATACCTGAAATTATTGGAACTTATTGAAACTAATTTTTTGTTGTATAAAATTAATACCTTTTTTTCAAATAATCATCTATTTCCATTATAGTATCTAGTTCATTTATAGCTATGTATGGCTTTCCAAAAAAATATTTTTCATTTATTTTTTATTTGTGGTAAGCTCTCTTTTTTTTCTTTTGTAATTTTGTTTGGTGGCATTTTCTTTTCCCTTTTTTGAAAAAAATAGATGTTCTAGTGACTCAATTTTATCAGTCTTTTTAAAACCTCTCTAGGTTTTATATATTAACTCAGATTTCATTAGTATTATGTTTACATGTGTTTTTTGTTTACAGTTTCTTTGTGGTGTTTTTCTTTCTGTCTTTGGACTATGACTTGTTCCTTTTCTATAGACTTTAGGTATAAGCATAATTAATTGCTTTTTCTTTTCTTTTTAATATAAGAAGACATCAAATTGTTTGGCAAACATAAATTGAAAAATGTAACATTCACTTTTAACACAAACACTAACCTCTTAGCTTTAAGTAGATTTTAAAATTAAACACATTTTCTATAAGCAGAACATCAAGGCTTTTGTTTCTTGGCCTAGTAGTCTCTTAATTATATAATTCAAACAAATTATATTACTGTCATAACTAATAATAAGAAAATGACAGAAAATAAATCAAAATAACAATTGATATGGATATATTGAATTCCCCTTTAATCCTACAGCAAAATTCTATATGAAATTTTTCCCTTTTATCACTCCTATCACAGAGCCAAAAAATGAGTAGTATATAAAACAGAAACATTATGGTAAAGAAATCTTGTAATTTAAATAATATGATAGGCAAAAATCTTTCAGAAATGGAATTTGAAGAATCAATTGCTGAATCAAATAACAAAGGATAAATTAAAGTATCTTTAACATCTTCCTTGGATAACATTAGGAGGGGCTCTGCATTCAGCAATATTGTACTGAAACTTTTTCCAATGATCATAAGTTATTGGTAATTTAGATATTTAGCATTCTCTCCCTATTTATAGACTGCTTCCTGATCACCTACAATACTACTCCTACTCCTATTATTATTACTACTACTACTACTACTACTACTACTACTACTACTACCACCACCACTACCACTGCCACTACTTTTACAATATTAATTATTAAAATAGCAATAACAATAATTACTATCACTTTAAGGTTTATGAAGAACTTGTAAGGAGAATCTCATTTGATTCTCACAACCATCCTCCAAAGTAGATTCAATTATTATCCCCATTTTATTGGTGAAGAAACTAAAGCTGAGAAGACTTAAGTGACTTACATGACGTGAAATAACTGAGTGTTTAAGCCGAGATTTGACCGCAGATCTTCTTGATCCCAAGTCCAGCATTCTACCTACCAGTCAATCTAACTGCCTATAAATATACCCATGCATCCTAGGTCATGAAAAAACCTTTACTCTGCCCATGCATCTCCACAATTATTGTTCCTATCTTTTGTGGTTAAAGTCTTTGGCACATCCATCTAGTTTCTCTACTATCTCTCCTTTCACTCTCTTAACTCTGGAGTCTGCTTTCTATCACTAACTGAAGCTTCTCTCTCCAAAGTTACTAACAATCTCATAATTTTCTAATTTACTGGCCTTTTCTCAGTCATATCTCCTTTGATAGTCTCTTCTTTCTAGGATTTTGAGACACTGCTCTCTCCTGGTCTCCTATGTTTAGAACTATTCCTATTCACTCACTTTTGATCTTTATTGAAGTTACTTCTATTACACAAGAGGTGACCTCCAAGGGTCTAAACTTGTTTTTTTTCTTTTCTACCTGCATATTATTTCTCTTGGTGCTCTCATCAGCTCTCATGTATTCTGTTATTTCAAAGTAGATGATTATCAGATCTATTTGTCCAGCCCTTAAATGTTTCCTGAACTTCAGTCTTGCATCTCCAACTGGCTAGTGGATATCTCTAAGTAAATGTTCCTGTAGATATCTTCAACTCAACAAGTCCAAATATGAATTCATTACCTTTCCTCCCAAACCTTCCCCTCTTCCTAATTTCCTTATAACGGTCAATGGTATCATCATCCTCCCAGTTACCCAGGCTCATTACCTAGGTGTCATTTTCAATTCCTCTCTCTTTCATACCTTTATACTTCTCTCCTCTGAAATACCCTCTATTGCAGTATAGCTACTTATCCCCTCACGCTAGGATTACTGCAATAGCCTAGTGACTGACTTTCCTACCTAGAGTGTCTTTCCAGTCCAATCTGTCTTCTGGCATGTGTCAAATTGATCTTCCTAAACACAAGCAGACCAAAGCACTACTGTATTTAATCAACTCCAGTGGTCTTTAGGATCAAACATAAAATCCTCTGTTTCATTTGAAAACCTTTTGTATCCTAGCCCTCTTCTACTTTTCCAGTCTTCTCACATCTTACTTCCCTCACTTGATCTAATCCAGTGACTTCCCTGCTATTCCTCACCCTTAGCATTCCATCTCCAGAAAGCAGGCATTTTTACTGACTATGCTCCATGCCTGAAGTGGTCTCAAGCCCAAAAGAAAGCCTTCTTGGAAGAGCACAAACAGGATTTGAAAAATCAAAAAAAAAAAAAAAAACAGAGGTAGAGAAAAAATGGGGAAAGAAATGAAAGTTATGCAAGAGAGAGTCAATAGCTTAGAAAAGTAAGCACAGAAAATAACTAAAGAAACAAATGCTTAAAAACCAAAACTAGCCAAATGCAAAAAAAAAAAAAAATTCCACTGAAGAAAACAAAAGTAGAGTTGGCCAAATGGAAAAGGAGGTTGAAAAAGCTAACTGAAGAAAATAATTCCTTAGAAATTACAATTGAGTAAGTGGAAACTAAAGACCCTAAGACATATCAATAATCAAATACTAATGTGGAAATGTTTAATATGATTGTACATGTATAGCCTATATCAGATTGCATGTCATCTTAGGAAGGGAAGAGGGGAGGGAAGAAAATTTAGAACTCAAAACTCTTATAAAAGTGACTGTTGAAAATTAAAATTGAATAATTTTTAAAAGAACAGTCAAGGTAAATCAAAAGATTTTTAATAATAAAAGAAGGTGCAAAATATCAAATTGGAAAAACAACTGACCTGGGAAATAGATCTAGTAGAGATAATTAAAGAATTATTGGACTATTTGAAAGTCATAAGTGAAAAAGAGCCTGGCAGCCTCTTTTAAGAAATTAACAAGGAAAACTTCCCTGAAATTGTAGAACAAGAAGACAAAATAGTCATTGAAGGAATCCACTAATCACCTCCTGAAAGAGATCCCAAAATGAAAATTCTGAGAAATACTGTAGTCAGATTCCACAATTGCCAGATCAAGGAGAAAATACTGCAAGCAATCAGAAGGAAACAATTCAAATATCAAGGAGTCACAGCCAGGATCACCAAAGACTTAGCAAATTCTACGTTAAAGGATCAGAGGGCTTGGAATATGATATTCAAGAAGGCAAGGGAGCTTTGATTACAACCAATAATTAACTATCCAGTCAAATTTAGCATAATGTTTCCAGAGAAAAGATGAAAATTCAGAGAAATGAGGGATTTTCAAACTTTCCTGATGAAAAGACCAGAGATGAACAGAAAATTTGATCATTAAATATGACTCAAGAGACACATAAAAAAGTAAACAGGAAAGAAAAGAAGCATGTAATTTGATAAGATTTATGACAGTGTTTACAATATTACATAGGAGGATATTACTTATAACTCTTGAGAACTGTATCTCTATTAGGACAGTTAGAAGGAATATACATAGACAGAGGGTGTGGGTATAAAATGACATTGATGTGATGATATAAACAAAAAAATAAGGGGTAGAGAAAAAGGATTGCATGAAAAGAGGAAAAGGGGAAACAAAAAAAAAGATTCTTTGCTATCTTGGCAATGGAATGGGGATAGGAGGGAGGGAGAAAAAATTGGAACTCAAAATCTTATAAAAATGAATGTTGAAAACTATCTTTACAAGTAATTGGAAAAAACCAAAATGCTAAGTTAAAAAAAAAGGTCCCACATTCTGTAAGAAGCCTTTTCCAGTCTTCTCTAATTTTAGTGCGGATACTAATACTGATATCTTATTTTCATAGTTATCCCTCCTTTTAGACTGTGAGCTCCTTGACAATGAGAACAATAGGTTTTTGCTTTTCATTATATCTATCACATTTCTGGCATATAGTAGACATCCAATGGATGCTTCTTGCTTTGACTTGGCCTTTGTATTAGTAATTAATTCAATCCAAACAATAAAGTGCCTAGAAATTGCAAGATATTAAGTAAGGAAGGGAGTCTGATATTGAGCACCTGAAAGTCTAGCAGAAATAGGAAGATACATTTCCAATTAAAAATATTAAAATTATGCTAGAAAATAAATATTATAATAGGGGATCAGATGAGAGAAATAGAGGCCTACTGGCTAAATAATAGAAGAGAACTTTTCATAGAGACAGTAGTCCTTGAATAATTAATAGAGACAGAGGTAGAGAAGTCAATGTAGACTTAGGACCTGGTGTTCAAAAAAAACAGTTGGCATACTCACGAGATCTGGACAGTGACTGGATCTTGAGTAGTAAACATGACAAGGAATAAGAAATCATACTGAAAAGTAAGATTCTGGCCAGATTTTGGCAGAGGCCACCTTTTCCGGTATTATAATGGCTTCTGCATCAAATTCTGCTTAATTCACCAGTGGTGAGTGACATGTTCTTATATATTAATCACTGTTACAGCCAAACTCACCTATTTGATAGTCCCTTTTATATTAACTGCTTCTTATAACTGGAATGCATTCTACTCATCCCATCATCTCTTAAAATTTCTAGCTTCCTTCAAGACTTAATAATTTTTGAATTCATACAGGAAGCCTTTCCAACCCCCTTAGTAGTTACTGAAGAGTGACCTTTCAAGTTCCAGTGTATACTCATTTACAAGCTGTATCAATCTATCAGAATGTGAGCTACTTGAAAATATGGAGTGATTCTGACTTTTGTATCTCCCCACATCTAGCACTGTACCTTTCACATAATAGGTCACTGATAAATACTTATTGGATTGGAATGGAAATTCTCTAATAATTGCAAATTCCATTTATAGGAAAGCAGTTGCTCTGCCTCCTAAGGGAATCTCTATTTGTTGAAGGCAGTGCTTCTTTAAAAGCAGCAAAAGATCAAACTGTAATGTGAAATAGTCCATTTACAATTAAAGCCACGTTAGTTTTTAGGGTTGCCACTGATGCACTTTAAGAGTTCCCTGAAGCATTTTAAAGATTCAAAAAACATTTGTGTAGTTACAAAGACATAGTTTAAGCCCTCATGAGCCTTCCACAGTACTAAGAAAAGCATTTCAAACAATCCACAGAGGGTAAGGTAGCACATGGATAGGTGGAACTGTAATTACTAAAAGTATAATAATGGTTCAGCATGCAAAACAGGATCACTCCCTTACCTGTGAATATCTAATAACATTGCATGTTTTCTTTAATGAGTAGTTGCTAATGATGCAGGTTTTCTAAATATACTATCCCTCTGGAAAATTTAACACTGGAAAGTTTCTCTATTTATGGTGTAACCTAATTTTATGGTGATTTCACTAGTGGCAGTCATTTTGCATTTCAGGCAATCTCATCTTCCAAGTCCCACTTCTTACTTAAGGGCAATTTGGATCTTATTCATTGGGAAGGTCTAAAATGCAAAATCTGTTCAACTATTTTGACAAAAGTGGCCATTTACCATCATAACTAAAATAGGAAGGCTGTAGGTGACTACTATCCCTCACCTAGTGTATTGTTATAAAATGAAAAGACTTTTATTTTCTACTTCTTGTGATTCATAATCTAGCTTCTGACCCCACCACTTGATTACAATTTCTGTCTTCAAAGTAATCAGCCACTGCAATCACTAAATCCAGGAGATTTTTTCAGTCTTCATTCCACTTGAACTCTGCACTTTTTTAGATTGTTAAGCATCCCCTCCTTCTGCATTTTTCTCTTCTCTTTATTCTGTGACACATTTCTTCTGATTCACTTTCTACCTGTTTGAACACATCTTTTCAGTCCTCTTTGCTTAATTATCATTTACTACCCAAATCCTGAGCATGTGGATCTCCAAAGGCTTGTGGTTGACCTTCTTCCATTTATATCTACTCCTTCTCAGTGATTTCCTCAGGTTTCAAGGGTTTAATAATAATATCCATACACAACACACACACACACAGATATATATTTCTATACACATACATATATACATGTATGAGTATATGAGATACAGATATAACTTATTTTCTCTGGCCCCACTTTTTCAGGGCCAGGTATTTCCTATTAAAACTGTGAAGGGTTTGGGGAATCTCTTTCTGTCATTAACTTCAGATCCTGAGAGCTATACTTCTTACACACACACATGTTTTCATGACCCAATAACTAGCACCTAAGTTTTATTTAACCATGTAACATGAGATTAGTATTTACAAAATAATACTTAAAACATACAGGAAGAACAAATATGTTTTCTTTAACACCTTGGGTATATAATCCCTGCTATATCACCTTAGTTTTTAAGTGAGGATGGGGGTGGAGTGGGATTTAGCTCATCACATTAATCCCTTCAAGATCAAGTCTAAAACTGGTAGTAGTGTCTGCTTCTGTTCGACTAGGGTCCCCAACTCTTTCTCCTCCAGGCAGTACTGCTGGGCTGGATGTAACACCTGACCTGGATTTCTAAACTCTCCCCCTTCTGTGGCTCATGCTACTCCCTGCACTTAGAATGGAAAAGAATGGATGAAATAGCCCTATTTCTTAGGGCTTCGTGGCCTGGAGGTAAAGGGAAAGAAGTCCTGTGTTCATTCCCTGCCCCATTAGGACATGATCTCAACTTCATTGTGAACAGAGTCAGTCCACATGGTTGTTCTATAAACATCTTAATTTGAGCATATCCAAAGCAATTCATCTTCCTACCACCCCCCACTTATCCACCAAACCTTGATATTTTTGTTAAAAGAATCACGATCCTTCTAGTGCCCAGTTTCATAACTTAAGAGTCAAACTTAAATCTTCTCTCTCCCTCATTCATATACCCAACCGTATCCCGGGTCTTGTCAATTCTGTCTAATCAGTGTCTTCCATATCTATCCCCTTCTCTCTAGTCAGCTTCTTCATCTCTCACTTTCTTACTTACTTACATCTCTCACTGTCTTACTCTCTGTGACTTTGTTTAAGGTCTTCTAGTCAGAGATACTGGAGTGGTTTGTCTTTTCCTTCTCCAGTACATTTTACAGATGAGGAAACTGAGATAAATGGGTTTAAGTAAGTTGCCCACAGCCACACAGCTAGTAAGTGCCTGAGGTCAGATGTGAATGTTCTTGACTGCAAACCAGGTGTTCTATCCACTGTGCCACCTAGCTACCCATTCACCTCTCAATTAGATTGGGTTATAATACCCTTGTAATTAATTTCCCTCTCTTCCTCTTGTGAAACTCCCCACACAGTTGCCAATTTAACATTCCTCGAATATAGATATGGGCACAGAAAATTTCTTGTGTTTCCTTATTGTCTCTAGGATAACACCTCAATGTGTTGTTTAAAACCTTCCATAGTCTATCAACCACCTACCTTTTCCACACTTTCCCCCATGGTTTCTTTGTTCACCCCATATTTCTGACAAGCTTACCTTAAAAGTATTCTCTGAATTCAGGATTCCATTTTCTATCTCTATTGGCATGATCAGCCTACTGTATGTCACCTATGTAACAAGTTATATCAACTTCTACCAAGGTAAGTAGGGAATCAGTCCCATTGGTTCAGATACCTAGAGGTCACATCTCCTTTCTCCGTGGGGTCACATGTACCATGATCAAGTACAGAAGCAGTGTGGGATTGTTTAATCAGCAGTCTTTGCTCTTTTATATTCTCTTTGATAGCGCTATCTCCGGTCTCCACTTTGTACTTTCTAGAATTTTAAACAGTAAGATGAAATATCATCCATTTCCCACTTTAAGTTCTTCACTTGGAGATATTTGAGTTTGGTTATTATTTTCATCCTTGTGAGAACATCCTTTAGCACATAGTCTTTATCTACATGTCCTAGTGGCAGCTAGATGGTACAATGGATACCGCACTGAGCCTGGAGTCAAGAAGATGAGTTCAGATCCAGTCCCAGACACTTGCTGTGTGATTTTGGCCTAACCAATGAGCTTCTGTCTGCCCCAGATTCCTCAGTTACAAAATAAAGATAATAATTACTGAATAAGCTGTGAGAATCAAATGAGATATTACTTGTAGAGTGCTCATGCTCCCTACATTATAAAGTTGTAGTAACAACTCAGTATAAAGACTTCTATTTAAATGTAAGCTCTTATAGTTACTACAAAATGTGGTCAATGAATATTCTTGATTAAGTGTATATATACTAAGTGCAATATGAATATGTGAATTAGTAAAATGTCATGCACTTTTAAAGATTTCATTGCAAGTTTAAGATATGGTATGATGAAAAGAGCACTTGACTAGGTAGGAGTCAGTAGACATTGTTTCTCATCCTGACCTGAATCCTACTGTGTGAACTTGGCTAAGTCACGTAACCTGAAACTCAATTTCCTGCATTGATAAAGGAGGGATTTAGTAAAAGATTCCTTCTAAGATTCTATTAATCTCTTTAATTATTGAAAACTAACAATTTTAGACTGGATAATATATAAATGAATATTAAGTGGTCATTCCTGTATGATAAAACATGTATAAAGTGTTGTGCAAACCTTAAATTCCTATGTAAATGCTAGCTATTACCTATTCATTCAGAATTTTTGACGTGTCTACTGTTTAATAAACTAATTCTTAGCTACTTGTGTAGCCTAGTGTAGCCTAGTGCCAGGAATGGTGAGATAATAGCACCACTAGCCAGGAGCTTCTACTTGAACATATGTAAATTAAGAATGGAGTTTGAAAAGGGGTAGAGGGATAAAGGAAGGAGAGGTATGTAGTAAGACAGCCTTTGGTTCAATCAAAGGGAAAATCTTCTTGACAGTTAGAATTTTCTGCAATGGGATATGTTGCCTCCCAAGACAGTCATTGTCATTGAAGTTTTCAAGAAAAGGCTGATTTTCCAACTGTTACCCACAACAATGTGCATGGATTCATGGTACAACTAAGCATTGTGTTTGAGTTCTGAGATCCCTCTTGAACTCTACAATTCTGTGAGGAGAAAGAACTGGGGTATAGTGGAGGGAAAGGAGATGATATGATATCTAATGTTTTTTTTACTGGTTAACATATTTTTTAAAACATTTGTTTTTCCCCAAACACACACACACACACACACACACACACACACACACACACGTTCACTCACTTGCAGAAAAATCCTTGAAGGCTAAAAGACTCCTTAGGAAATGCTTTCACCATACTGTTTCCCTATTAAAAAGAAGTTTCTTTCATTGATATATTCTAAATTACATAGTATTATAAAAATAATCATAATCTACTAGATAGTATGTTTGGAGAATTATAGCAACCTGTTGTTGGATTGACATAAAATTAATTTCATTCCCAAGTCTACCACATACTTTGAAATAATTGATGACATCCTGGAGTATCTCAAAAACTATTTGAGAGAATTACTTATTATAAGGGCATTGCAATATATATCCAATAAAAAAAATATTATGAGCCATCCTCCGGCATAAGGAAGAGCTGAAAAATATGAAAGACACTGAGATTGATATCAAACAAACAAAAGGAACTATCTACCAGGTGTCATGCTTCAATAAAGCAGATCATGACTTCAGTAAATATACTTAATCATATATTGTATTCTTCTCTTTCCTGTCCCCAGTGCAATAATCTTTTCTTGCTAGATATTATTCTCTAAATTGTTCCATACTGAACCATGCTTGGAAACAGCAATTACTGAGGGAAAAAAAAAACCTAGTAAAGTTTAGCAAAGATAGGAGGGAGAAAAAAATATATACACATATATAATGTCGTTCATGTATCAAAGATTTCTTTGAGGAAATCTTCATTAAATTATATTATGGGGGTTGATTTCCCACTTGATCTCACTTTTTCAAGTATTTAATATATTTTGAGATCTATCTGGCAGCTGCTATGGTAGCAATAACATCACCAACAGGAATACTAGAACCCACTTTGAACCAGGTCATAGGAAACACAAATTTCCTTCTTATTTCATTCCCACTCCTGAGTCCCCATTCTTAGATACAGTAGTAGAAGGGGTAGGCTACGTTGTCTGAGATCCCAAAGCGACAAAGAGTTTTGTCGAGAATAAGCAGCCCCAGACTAGTGTCAAGTCCTTCTTTTCCCCCATAGGGTTACTAGACTGCTTGATCAGGAGAGTGCTGTTCAAGGTTTGCTTAACGTTGGTATAACATGGCTCTTCTAAAATGTTTGTGGATTTCTAAGACATCTTCTGTACAGAAAGACAGTTGGAACAGAATGGTGTCCACACCAGTAGAAATAATACGCCCCAAACTCTTTCTAGGACAGACAGACAGTAGCAGAAATTGTCTGCCTGGGACTACACTATGGGAAAAGGAAGTCAAATGAGAGACTATAAGGGATTACTTTTTCAGGACATTCTTTCCACCTGTTGTTGTGGTGATTTTCCTTCTCATTTTAAAACTGGGACTTCAGAAAGAAAGAGAGGAATAAACGAGTCTGAGTAACTGAAGACATCTCAAAGAGAAAAATGATGGGGGTGGAAGCCAGAACAACTGGGAGAGATTCTAATCCTGGAGCAGGGTTGGCAAATGAGATGCAGGAAGAGAAAAAAGATCCAGAGATGCTAAGACTGACAAAGATTGTGAATATTGTTTGATGAGCTCATGGAATCTGTTTTCCTCATTTGCCCCGATTTTTAGCCTATGTTCAGTGAGTGAAATTCTCATTGTTTTTCATCCTCCCTTTCTTATTTTAGCTAATGAGTCTTTGTCAAGGAATATATTCCTTTTCCACCTATCCCTTTCTGTGCTCTGTGGCCCATCCATGTCCAAAAATTGGTAAAAGGATCAAAAAAGAAGGAAGCAGATGTTTGTGGATAACTGTATATGTGAGTACTTGTTCTCATTTCTTTTTATTTTATTCTATATTCAACACATTATATAGTCAGAATAACTTAAATCTATGACTCCATAAATGAATTAGGAAGGGATCAGAGAGAACAAAAAGGGCCCAGTAGAGAGAGTGCTGACCCTTGACTCAGAAGGATATTAGCTCAAATTCAACCTCAGATACTTACTCCCTATGTGACCCTGGGTAAGTCACTTAACCCTGTTTGCCTCAGTTCCCTCAACTGCAGGATGAGCCTCTGTAGAAGGAAATGACAAACCGCTCTAATATCTCTGCCAAGACTGTCCTAAATTGTGGCACAAAGAGTTGAACGCAACTGAAAAGATGGAAAAACAACAGAGACAACAGAATACATTATAGGGTGGGGACTCAGAACTACGTATGGGCAAATTATTTCATATTTTATTTTTTTGAGCAATATCTTATTTTATACTCAAGATCAGATTGGAATACATTCTATGCAGGTTTATCGATGATAATTTACCATCACTGTCTAGTGGGCTTCTCAGTATATATGTATGTAAAACAGGGGAGAACATTCCAGGCATTTGCAGGTTTAGTATCCCTATGTAGTCAACAAGTTTACTGCAGTGTCTTAGGAAAGGGTTGTACTTCAAGTATTCACTAGAGAGTAATTGATAAATCCTGGACTAGCTAGTCAAGTATAGCACCAACCTGTGCGCAGTGCAGATAGTGCACTCAACTAGCTATGTTCCCTTACTGGATAATTAACACAGTGGCAGGATACCTTTCTGAGAGTGTTAAAATCACACAACCAAAGAGCTTCGTGTGTGATTTTATATCACATTAATAAAGTGCTTGACAAGTCTCTCATGCAATTCTTCTGAATAAGATAGAGAAATGAGACTAGCGTATAAAGCATAGCAAAGTGAATACAAAACTGGTTGAATGGCAGGCTCAGAAATCTTTAACAGTTAAATAGTACTTGATAGTTGGATATCAACTTGGAAGAATGTTTAGTGGAAAGGCCCAGAGATGTGTTCTTGGCCCTATTACACTTAAAATTTTCATCAATGAATTTGACAGAAGCATAGATGGCATGCTTATTAAATTTTAAGTGACAATTTTCAGATAAAAAGCTGACTGATAGAATGAGGATTCAAACAACTATTGATATGCTAAAATATTAGGCTGAGTACAATAAAATTATATTTAACAAAGACAAAGTCTTATACTTACATTAAAAATATATTCACAAGCATGTATTGGGAATGTCATTGTTAGGAAGAAGTCCATTTGAGAAATAACTGTGGGGATTTGTTGCAGTGCAAGTTGAATATGAGTCAACAGTATGATACAGCAGTCAAAAAAGTTAGTCCTATTTTAAGATGAACAATAGTACCTAGGTCAAGGGAAGTGATAGACAAGATGCAATCTTCTTTTTGAAAGCAAAAAAAAAAAAAAAAAGACTGTTTCCAGTTCTGTAGTGGGAATTGCTAAATAGAAGTAGAGAAAGTAGAGATTCTAATATGTGACCTGACTAGAACATAGCTTTAAAACATAGGTTGGCTATGGTCTCTTTCTCTTGTCTATTCTCTCTTTTCAGTTGGGCAGGAGAGCAGAAGAGCCAACTCTTGATGAAACTAGCAGAAAGCTCATCTCTTCTCCTTTTTCCTGCAGGATCGTTCTTTCTCCCATTATTACTGAAGGTGTCTCTTTACTCATTTTCTGATGAGCAAAAGAAGAGTCAAGCTCAGTTCCTCCAAATGCATCTCCATCTCTCCACCTCTCTCTCTCTGTCTCTCTGTCTCTGTCTCTGTCTCTCTGTCTCTGTCTCTCTGTCTCTGTCTCTGTCTCTCTCTGTCTCTGTCTCTCTCTGTCTGTCTCTCTCTCTGTCTCTCTCTCTCTGTCTCTCTCTCTCTCTGTCTCTCTCTGTCTGTCTCTCTCTCTGTCTCTCTCTCTCTGTCTCTCTCTCTCTCTCTCTCTGTCTGTCTCTCAAATCAGAGGATCTATTTGCAAGTTACACTTTTAATACTAGCATTATAACTCTGGACACATTATTATCTTTCCTTATATCTGCTTCCTCATCCTTAAATGCAACTGGATTAGATAGCTTCTAAGGCTCCTTCCATGTCTTGATCAATGATCCTATGATTTAGAAAAGGCAAAGTGACACCTTTGAAATGAAAAGTGAATGTAACACTACAGATTTTGTTTGAGCAGGAGAGAGTATGGGAAAATTCCTTCTTTCTCCTGGATCACCTGGAGATAGAAGATGGGTAATTCAAAAGGGCTTTGCTAGAATTTAAGGCAAAGATTATTTTTAAAAATGCAAAGTAATGGGGAAAAATGAGATTGCTAGATTGAAAAGCTGAAGAATGAGAGTGTGGGAAACATGGAAAATGAACTTAGGATCAGGAGAAGTAGTTAAATTTCTAAAAAGCAGTTTCAAAAACTATCTTTATCATACTGCAAATGTATGATCTTTTCTCGTCAATCCATGCTACATACAATTGCCAAATATCTCACTGATCTTGCTGTCACTGTGCCATCCCCTGCTTCTATGCTACCTTTAGGGTACTATGCAAATTCCCTACCTTAGCATATAAGGCCCTCCACATCTAGCCCCAATCTACCTTTCCAGATTCTTTCCCTTTACCTCTGAAAATATCACCATCATAACCCTACTCCTCCCATTCAAATGAATGTGTCCATGCACACCTTATGTTCAGTTCAAATTGTACAGCTAGTGGCTTCCTGAATTCAAAATGTCATTCACACTTCTGTGAATTTCTTTATGAGCTGGTGCCATATGCCTGAAATGCACCTTCTTCTCACATCTGCCTGTCATAACCCCTATTTTCTTTAAATGCTCAGCTGAGGTATCATCTCTATATTCCCTTGTATTTCTACATAATACACACAAACACACACTCATACACACACACACACAACTGAACAAGTTCTGTCCCCTTTCAAATTTTTTTAGAAGATTTTGTTTGACTCTCTGTGGTCCCATCAATACAATATGTTGTATTTTACTTATCTATATAATGTTCCTCTATCCTCAACTCTCCTGTCCTGACAAATCTCTGAAAGATGGGGACTGATATTGTTCTATGTACACTTTGCATATATTGGGAGCTTAGTATATATTTAGTGAATTGAAGTCACTTTATAACTTTGGACCATGATTTCCTCATCTGTTAAACGAATTGTTCCAGATAATGTCTGTTTCTTCTAGCTCTACCTCAGTAAGCCTATAACTCTTATGCTAAAACATCTAATTTAGGCTCACAGGCTGACACAATATTATTGGTATTATTTTTTCTGACCCTGACAAATGGTTAGCAGCCATCTTTTTTTCAAGGATCAAACTGGTCTGTGGTTCTTGAAAACGCACCTTGCTAACAACTCAATGTCCCAATCAATCCTACTTCCATTCAATTCCAATCTGATTCTCCTTTAGTCCCTTGTACCAGCTCCTGGAATCAGTATTTCCTGTGACTGCCATAAATCCTCCACATTATGGAGACTCCACCAAGACGGAATCATAGCATTTGTTGTCGTTGATCAGTCTTTGTGACCTACTTGGGGTTTTCTTGGCAAAGATACTAAAGTGACTTGCCATTTCCTTCTTCAGCTCATTTTAAAAATGAAGAACTGAGGCAAACAGGGTTAAGTGACTTTCCTAAAGCTACACAGCTAGTGTCTGAAGCCAGATTTGAAAGAAAAGTCTTCCTAACATTAGGCCTGGCACTCTATCCATTATGCCACCTAACTGCTCTTCAAGTCATAGTATATGTCTTTCTGAAACCTCTAATTGGACACCATTGGAAAAGATGCCCTCCTTTCCTTGGACATCACATAGACCATCCCTGCCACAACTAGCAGCACAAAAGATTCACCTAGAGGACTCCAGACAACTGTAGGTGTTGATGAGCAAACACATTGCCCTTGAAAATATTTCAACTCACCTCCCAGCCACCAAACACCAACTCCCCTTTCATCTGTTCTATCTGATCTCTTCTCCCAGGCCGAATCTAGCCCTCACCAATCTCTCTCTTTCCTTTTTCCTTTCTGTATTTTCAAGAACAAAGCACAGGATAATATCTGTTTCATGAAGTTCTCTGATCCAGTAGCCAAAGCGGGATAATCTGTGACCAGCAGAGATCTGGCAACTATATATTTTGAGTCTCTAAAGTGTCTTATTGAATTAAAAAAAAGTTAAATAATGAGTGAGAGAACTCATGCCACTCAGGCTCACATCAGTAAGGTTACCTAATCATCAGATAAAATAACATATAGTCTCATTGTAGGAGAACTTAGTCTGTTGCTTTTGGCCTTTCAAGTTTAAAATCAGTTGTCTCTATGGCACTATGACAAATGCCATGTTCCCTTAAACAGTTTTCTTTTAATATGGAAATGTGTGTGCTAAATGTGGATAACCTCCTGATGCTATTTGAAGCAACAGCTTTATGAGTTTTCTGTCCAAAGTTTAATTAGCTCTTCTGCACTTTGTCTCCTTTTCAAAATTGCAGTTATTTCCATTTTCATTTGGGTTAAGAAAAAGGTTGAGATGTATGTTTAAAACATCAACTTGTCACAAAAGAGTAGGAACTGCCTCATTTATTCTGCCAAGAAGAGCAAATTGTTTGGAAAGATATCAACACTGAAAAGCTGTCAATAACTTTTTTTGGCTGTTGTTGTTCAAAAATTGTTATTACCATTTGAGCCATGTTTTAAAACAGACCAAAATACAGTGAAGAATCAAAACTTTGGAAATAAATCCCCAAGTATTGAGGCAAAGTTGCTTTTAATCTTTTTTTTTTTTTTGCTAGAGATCTTTTTCCTACACAAAAAGTATTAATGTCCACTGGAACTTCACTCAAGTGACTATCATTGGTTATTGAGTAGAAATCTGAATGATGCGAGATCTCCTTCAAGGAGCTGCATTATCTCGAGTATCCATGAAGTGGTATGATCTTTATGATGTAGGAGGAAAACTACGGGAATAGAAGGCAGAAGAACAATTCTAAAACTGGCTTTGCCACTAATTGTAAGTATGACCTTAAGCAAAGTCTTTTACCTTTTGGAGACTTCTATTTTCTCATCTGAAAAGGCCTGTGTGGTTGCAAAGCAAAGAAATGAAACAAAATTGACCAAAGAAAAGACCATTTGCAGAAAGCCTGTCACTGTAATAGTATGAGGTCTGGTCAAAGGAGCACTGTCCTAAAAGAACTAAGTTTGAATCCTAGCTCTGGCAAGTTACTCACTATCTCTGATGAACAGTTTCTTCTTCTATAAAATGAGTTTATTAAATCTGATGCCATGATACCCCTCCAGTTCTAAATCTATGGTCTGGCATCTAAGAACTCACATGATACTGGAGTGCTAATTTTTCCCTATGGTTTACTACTGTGACAGTCTTATTCTCCATAGACTACAGCATGTCTCGCTGTGCAGGCCTGCTTTATAATTTACAAAGTGCTCTTCTCACAATATCCCAAGTGAGGTATACTATGTAAATTTTATTGTGCCCTTTTTAAATAAGGGGAGATTGAGGTTAAAAGGATATGTTCTGCCTATGGTCAAATCACTAATGTTGAGAATGAGAGGAGAGATTCAAATCCAAGTCACATCTTTTGATTCAAAGCTTTGTATTCTTTCTAGAAGAACACCCTTTCCTGCTTTGTACAAATGTGTGTCTGCTGCAATACACAAAAGGTCAGTAGGACTCAAAAGAAAAGCTATTTTGGTCTTTAAATGTCCTTCAAAAGTGGGAAAGTGCACTGACTAATGAGCACATTGAACGCTTTGAAAACCATCAAAAACTAAAAAAAAAGTGTGTATACATGTATGTGTGTATACATATGAGTGTGTGTAATTAGCTTCCATTAGTGAAAAAAATTACAAAGTTCTACTTTCATTTTTTAAACTTCTGACTTGAGGCCAATTTCTCATTTTGTTTCATTTTTCTCACCCTGCTCTGGCCTGAGTTCAGAACTCCCATTGACATCCAAAGGGAGCTTTGCACTTGGCTCAGCTTCAAGAGCACAGAACAAGACATGGAACAAGGCTTTTGTGCTCCTTATTATCTCTGAAAGGACAGTCTTCAACCTACAATGCGGATAGAGCATGGTGGATTTATTGTCACTGATAGCTAACATTTCTATGGACTATGTGTCTAGTACTACACCAGATTAGAAGGGAATAAAGAAGTGAAATAAAAAGGTCAATTTCTTTCTAGAATTGATTCATAATTAATAGACAGGTGATCTATGATTACATCTGCATAGGGAATTTCCATTGTGCAAACTCCCTTCACCAGCTCTGACATACCCTAATGTCATTCTTAGCTCTTCTCTCTCAAAGTCATGCCACATTCCCAATTTTTTTGCCTTTTCTTTCTCTACATTATCATATATATATACTTATGCGGATAGTATACAGTTCAAGTACTTTTCACCTCTTACCTGGATTATTGTTTTCCCTGCCTCATCTGTTCCCATTCTAATCCATCCTACCCAAAATTGCCGAAGTGATTTTCCTAAAACCATATCATCTACCTCCTCAATAAACTCTCCTGGCTCCCTAGTTCCTCAACAATTAAATAGACACTTCACTGTTTGGCATTTAAAGTTATTCACAATGTAATCCCTCCTCATCTTACTACTTATTAGACATTACTCCTTCCTTTGCACTCTGTGGTTCAGAGATTCTGACATGCTTTCTGTTCCTCAGACACATTTTATTTCCCTTCTCCATGGCTGTGTACTGGCTACCCACTGTGACTAGAATGTTCTCCCTCCTCAATTAAATTTTTCTTTCTTCTTTTTGATACTATTTCCTTAATTATACAAAATAGTGAATAATCATGCCCTGGCTAAGGAAAAAGTGGTGGATTAGATTTTAAATAAGTCCTTCTATCCTGAAGTGTCTATTTTGAGAGGTTGCGACTAGTAGACTTAGCCCCAGCATCTTTGGATTTGATGCCCTTGGGGTCAATGGACATGGCAGACTTGCAGCCTTGGAATCACTGGGATTTATAAAATTGGAATCAAATATGGTGGTCTTAGGATCAGACTTGGTCACCTTGCCTTCAAACTTAGCTGACTTAGGATCCAACTTGACAGCCCTGGGATCAGACTTGGTGACCTTGAAGACTTTAGGGTCAGATATGGTGACCTTAGGGTCAGACTCTGTGATCTTAGTATGAGATTTGGTGACTTTGTAGTCAGTTAGCTTGGCAGCCTTGGGGTCTCTGGACTTGATAGTCTTACAGTAAGTGATCTTGGCAACCTTAGAGTCAGGCTTTGTCATCCTGGGGCCTGGGTATTGGGTGGCCAACTTAAACCTGAGCAACTTGGCCTTGGAGACCTTGATTCTTCAGGACATGATGGCTTCTTCTCAGACCTTGATGCTTTCAACATTCTTGACCTATATCTTCTCCAGTCTCTTCTTGTGTTTCTTGGAAAAGCAAATTTGTGGTCAACCCCTTTCAGAGGCTTGTATATCTGTAACCTAGGCTTTTTGGTACCATTTCTGTGTCATTTTTATGGTGGTTGTGGGTGCTATGATTCTTACAGTTTGCCATTTTTATATTGCTACCTGCTCTAATAGGCACTCCACAAAGTGAAAGGGGCTGAGATCAAGAGAAGGAAATACCTACACTTTTCAAAAGCCCTAGCTTCCTTTAAGACTCATTTTAAATTCCACCTTCTTTAGAAACTCTTTCTTAGTTTCTCCAGTTACTAGTCTCATTTTTCCTAAGGTTATCTTCCATCTACTACTCATTATGTACTTGATATGCAGCTCTTTTTATGTATATTTTGTCTCCATTGGAATGTATTCTCTAGAAGGTAGAAGCCATTTTTCTTTGTAACTAGAGCAGTTAGCACAATATCTGGTACATAGTAATCATTTAATAAATGCTTTTTGATGGGCAGGGAATTAACTTAGGGGACAGAGGTTAAATCACTTCAGCAAGGTCATATAGCTAATCTGTGTTAGAGGAGAAATTTGAATACAGATCTTCTTGACTTAGAGTTCAGCTCTCTGTCTATAGTAACTCATTAATTTGGGGGGTTTTTATCAGTATGTTTTGCTTTAATAGCATCTTAATTTGAGAATCTCTTTCCTTTGCAAGTCCTATCTTCCTTTAAAACAAACAAACAAAAACAGTCTAGCAAATACCAACATATAGATCACACCATCTCAGATTTTGCAAAGGATATGTACCCCATGCTCTACAGGCATGATCTCCTCTTCCCCAAACTTAGCCTTACAGATCAAATACTTACCTTCCTTTCTAGATAAGTGGAAAATAAAACATAGCAATACCGTCAATTGAAAAGTAGAGTCTCTTTGGAATTAGGAGCTATAGAATGATAGGATTATAAGCTTAGAACCAGACAGACTTTAAGGATCATCAAGCACATTGCTCTCATTTTACAGATGAGAAAACAGGCCAGAGACATTAAGTGACATGTCTGGTGTCACACAATTAGTACTTATCTGAAGCAAGACTTCAATCCATATCCTCTTGACTCCAAGTCAAGTCCCTTGTTCACTCTCCCATGCTGTCTCCCAGCCACTAAGGAACCCATGCGTCTAACCATTTGGCCCTAGGGTTATCTTCTCATGGGTACACAAGTAAATGAGGAGAGCCCTGAGGCTATTAGGTCTTCTTCTCTACTACCATCATCCAGTTCTATTTCCATTGCACCTGAAGTGACGAGGGAAAGAGTGACTTGCTTCTCAAAACTAAAACTGACTCTTATAGCAGTGTCAGAAACTGATCCACTAAAGATCCTTTTGTACCTATAGAAAAAAATAATAATAATCAATTATTTAAAGAATTTTATAGGCTCAAGTCCTAATCTATCAAAGCAAATTTTAATGATGCAGTAAGGTATAGTGGACACAGAGTTGATTTTGAAGCCAAGAAGAGTTGCATTTAAGTCTCATGTCTGACAAAGGCTGTGTGACCCTTAGTAAGTTATTTTGTCCCTTGATATTCTAGGCAACCTCCAAGACTATGAGACAGTAAGAAAGTACCAGTCTTCATTGGTAAAGGAGTTTTCCCCACCCATTGAGTACCTTACATCAAGGAAATCAGAGGTTCAGTCCACATATCTTTAGATTTCTTCAAAGGAAGGGACATCTGGTTTAGTGTGTGTTGTTATGTTTTGTTTTTTTTTATTTGTGAGTATAAAAAATGAGGTACAAAATGATGAGCAGGAAGAAGGCCAAGGAGGGAAAGTAACAACAGAAGGAAAGGTGGGGTAACATGAACAGATGAAAGCAAGGTGAAAAATAAGGCATAAAAGCAGATAGGCAACGGGGAGGGGAAGTATCATGTAAAGGAGGAATACAATGAAAAGGGTAATAACATTGATTATATGCCTGTGAGGGACAGCCCCACTCTGCTTTCTGCACCATGATGTTCACTGCATTCCTCTGGGTACGTTGCCTTCTCAACACTCTGTCTGGCTCAGTTCCTTTTAATGAATGATGGCAGGAGGCTTCAGTTTATCTCCCATGCTGCTGACAAAAGTGTCTCAGCTCCAACCAAAGGGGCAGAATCTGCCAGTCTTTCCAAATCATTTCAGTTCTTTTGGCTTCTTTTCTAAAGGTGCCAGAAGGAATACTAATAATTTATCAGTGTCTTGGGTGACTTTTAGATGTGGACACTTGTCCACTGGGAACAAGACAGAAGCTACTTTCTTGTGTTATATACAAAACATTAAAAATAATTTGGGAGTTCAATGCTTTTTAATTACCATGTTCCTAAGCTGGATTTTGAGACTTAGAAAAACTCAAAGGAAGGGAGAGAGGTTTGTTTTTAAAGACCTAAAATCTGCTGCCTTATATTAGTGCAGTATTGAAGGCTGAGATGATTCTCATAGAGCAATATTAAAGTGGAATTATCATTAGAGCACATCCAGTCCAAGATTTGTTTAGGCATTATCATGGAGTAATGAGGTCGTATGGCTAATAATAACAGTAATTACAGTTAATTTACAATTCTAAGGGACAGTCATGCCTCAGTTCACCCAATGCGAAGGTTTTGTGGCACTCATTTAAAAAGAATTCTCTAAATTACTGAGGTATTAGAACAATATTTTCCTAAATAATAAAGGGATATACAGCCTTCTAAACTTTCATCACCATCATCATCATCATTGCTAATTGATGTAGAACTTACATGTGACAGGCATTGTGCTAAACTCTTTACAATTATTTTATCACTGGATCCTCACAAAAACCCTAGGAGGTAGGTGTCATTGTGATTTCCACTTTACAGAAGAGGAAGCGGAGACAAACAGGTTCAGTGATTTGCCCAAGATCACACAGCTAGAAAGTATCTGAGACCAGATTTGAACTTAGGTCTTCCTGACTCCAGGCTTAGAACTCTATCCACTGTCCCACCAAACTACCTTTAAAGAGAAAGTCTGTTAGTTACCAATATTTTAATAGCAAGAAGAAGATGTTAGTTTGGGTTTCTCTTCCTATATACAGAATAAAAAAGAGAGGCAGTCTAGTATAGAGCATTGAAGGGAGATCCTAGAATAAGGAAGATTTGAGTTCAAGTCTACATACTAGGTGGTGTCTACAAGCAAGTCATTAGTGCTAGTCTTAGAAAATAGATAAAAGACCATACAAGTACCACCTAACTCCTCACTGGTCATCTTACGGCCTAGCCATAACCTAGTGTGGAAGAGTGTGGAAAATAAAACAGCCTAAAGTTTTGGATAAATGTAGTTATGAAATGAGGAGTTCATTGGTGGATTTGTTTTGACTGGTCAAGTGACTCTCCTTGACCAACTCCACTGTGAATAAGGCATAGAGAAGTACCAGCCAGTTTTTTGCCTTCTCTTATACTCTCTTAAACATATTTCTTCGAAGAACTTCAACCTCTTTGTGCAGCTCACTCGCATCCTTATAACATGCCTCTTTCCAAGCTTATCTTAGAACCTTTGTAAAGGAAATCCATACAGTTAGCAGACCAGTGTTACAGAATACTTTAATTTTCTACAAATGAATTGGATACAATTACCAGCTCGAAAGAAAGCCACCTGGAGATTCAACAAGCAAAGGATCATTATCAAAAAGGGGGAAAAATGAACCATGTTTATTTCTACTTCTATTCTTGTCTTTGCTACTGTGACATTTTATCATTGGCATGAAAGTGGATAAGATTTCCTATAAAGAGTGAATAGTTACTTTTTTGAATACTATGTAATTACAAGTGATTTACTCCATAAGTAATCAATGTGGGCTGCTCTAGTTGTGCATTTATAGCCTACTTAAATGTGTCCTTAATAATGATAGCTATCAAATTGCCTTTTCATTCCTTTCAAGACATAATGGGTGCAGGCACTCATGTAAACTGACAACCATATGCAATAGTCATATTGTGGGGAGGAACAAACTTAGATTGTTTACTTTATTATTTAAATTCATGCCTAAATTTGTTATAATAATTTGATTTAAGGCTGTAATTTGAAAAAGCGATAAACAGTATTGAAAAAATAAAGCTGGTTATGATAAATTTAGACTCTATAATGGAAGGCACAGGACTTCATATCATATTTCAAACTTATCAGAAAAGGAATAAGAGCATTTTCCCTGTTTCATTTATAAACTTTATTTGATTATCTCAATTTAAAATAGTTCAGAATGTACTTACATCAGGATAATGTTTAAATAACATGTTATAACCCATATTCCACAAGAACAAAACTTTGTGCCCCCAAAGACCAGTCCTAACCAAAACACAATCTCAAAATTAATTTCAACCTAATCTATACAAATTGTAGCATTTTGAAGACTTTACAAAATTTTCTTTTTAAAAAATGCAAAAATATTTTCTGTCATTGGTGGGATTATGTAAGACCACCTGGTGCGTTGCCTATAGGTTACTGTGTATACAGTATGGGCAGCTGATAGTTCAAAAACTTTAGCATTTTTCACAAATTCAGTAACTGAGCAGGTAGGGATTCAGTGAAAATGACTGAGAACCATCAAGACTTATAACAACTAGGGTTCTATGGCACTCATTGATTCATAAAATCTCAAATTTTCAAAGGAAATATAAAAGTCATGGCTGCTACAATACATTCAGTGAGAACGGGAGAACGGTCATTTAGCATTGGCTTAAAGACTGGGTGAATAGGGTATTTAAGGAAGAGTAGTACATATTGTGTGAGGGTTTCCTGAACCCTTTTCAGGGCTACTCATCCACCTTTTGTGTCCACCTTTCACCCAATTCTCATCTGTGGCTCCAAGAATCTGTAGCATAGGTAACAGCTATACCCTGGTAAAACCATCTCAGTAAACTGGCTAAGCAAGGTTGAGGGTAAGGCCTCAAAACCATTGGGAAATTAAGGGAATGTCTACCCCCAGCATATGAAGATGAGAGCAATTAGTTCCAATGGCCATGAAGTGGATGAACCAGCTGCTGCCAAACACTTAAAATGCTCAGACATTGTAGATTCCAAGACCGTCTACTACAGTCCAGGCCGTCACCAGTTCTCCTGATTTTTGTCTTGCCCTGGAATTAGAGGACCCTGAAAGAGAGAGTAAAGCTAATGACTTTGTGCAACTCTGCCTCCCTTCAACCCGATTCACATATCATCCTGGGATATAATACATTCTCCTCAAAAGGAAGGACAAACAGTAATGCCTTCTTCACAGTCTTGTTATGAGACTCAAGAAAGATGGTATTTGCCTCTGGGGCCAAGAAAAAGAAAAAAAATCTCATCTCTCTTCAACTTGAAGATTTCCATCATTGTCCCACCATTCCCTAAGCCCTCTTTCTAGACTAACCCTTCTGACATCCTTCAACCAATCTCCACACACACACACACACACACACACACACACACATATATATATTTATATACACACATATACATACATATGTACATACATACGTACATACACATATATATGTATTATATATATGTGTGTATATATGAGGCTGTTCAGATTCTTGGCTGCCCTCCTCTAAAGCCTCTAGATTTACAATATTCATTGAAAGTATGCTGCCCAGAGCTGAACATAATATTTCAGCTGTGACTTAAGAAGGGCAGAATATAACATCCCTTGTTAGGAATGCTATACCTCTCAGTGCAGTCTCAAATTATATTTCTTTTCTTAACTTTTGTATTAAACTATTGACCTCTATTGAGTTTTAAATACACTTTAAATCTTTTTCAGATCAATTAGGAAGCAAAATATCTAAAATATCCCATAAGGCCTGCTGCCAACACTATAAACATCTGGGTGGGGCCTTTCAGACTCACTCTTTCATTCAGAAAGAGGAATCTCAATTAGAAGTTATGCCAAAAAAAATAAAAAGATAGTGAAGGACTCAAGAGCTCAAACTAAGTTGAGCCACAAGAAAACGAAAAAAACAAGTCAATTCTTACAGAATCTGAGACTTAATCTTAGCCAATGCATTTAGGTTCAAGGAAGCCCTTCTTCCATCATCCAAAAATATTTAGATGAACAATCTTAGGATCCAGTCCAAAAACTGAGGTTTGAGATATAGGTAAACAGAAGAATGCTATACAATATAAAGAAATACTTTGCACTGAGAGAAGTCCAAAAAGTAAAGCCAGAAGAAAAGTGTGACTAGACAAGTCCAAATTGAGTTACAGGGAGGAAAAGGGGGTTCTGACCATAAGAACCATCAGAGCACTTGGAAGATTCAAAATGAAATATTAAAGGAAACAATAGCTTGGGAGGAAAGGAATATCAAGAAACAATAGTTTTGAATAGAAGTTAGCAAGCCTTAAACAAGAGATGAACTCCCTGTAATTTGAGAAGGGGCCAAATAAATGACTTCTAAAAACTCTTTCAGTTCTAGGCATATGATCATAATGGATTTTATCTTCTTTGGTTCTTTCACATTTTAAAGTATGGAATTACATTAATTCAAGAAATTATTAACTGCTGCTTTGGACAGAGATAGAGGTACTTGTAGAAGATTCCTTTTTCACCTGAAGAGCTGAAGGTAGGTATTTAGAGATGGAAAGCTCTCATGTAGGGAAGATATTGAATCATCTTGTTTACAGGATAATCAATAAAATAAGTTTTAAAGGTAAAGTGAAAGAATGTGCAATCCCTTTTGGAAGAAAAAGTCAAGTCCAAACAAGGATCACAACAATAAGGCTTTTTCTTTTGTGAGGTAAGCTTCCAAGGTCCCTCGAAGGTACATAGAGTCTTAAGATAGTCTAGTCCAGCCTAGTGTCCATGAACTTATTTTGTAAAAAAAAAAATATTTTATAACTGTTTCAATATAATTGATTTCCTTCGTAATCTTCTGTATTTTATTTTATATCCTTCAAAACATTATTCTGATAAAGGCTTCACCAAATTATCTAAGACACACACAAAAAAAGTTAAGCTATGATTGAGAAACCACTGAAAGTTTTAATTCAAATTAGAGGAGCCTATTACAAATGAGGCATGGTGAGCTCCCTGGTCAGATCAAGAGCTCTCACACCCATTTGATCCAGTTATCTCATAGAAATGTAGTGCAATTTCAATTCAAGCTACCTCTGAAAAGAAGTAAATTAATGTAAAGACAGAAGTGGAATGGGCTGCTTCAAAATGTCAGCAGTCCTCTTTCAATGAAGATCTTCATATTCACCATCTGTCACATGTAATAGACAGGATTCTTGTGCAAGTATGGATTGGACCAAAAGGTCCATGAAGTCACTTTCCAACTCAGAGATTCTGTCCTTCTGAAGTTCTACAGAAGTACAAACAAAACAGAATTATTTTATTTTTTTTGTTTCTTCATTTGTAAATTGTAAAAATTGGGCATTGTGGTCTTTAAACATGAAAATTCCATGATTCTATTGTTATTGTATGGAATTGTGTGTGTGTGTGTTCGTTCTTCATTGCCAAAGAAGACCATACCATCAGAGAAATAATGACATAACTTGCACTTGACTTTGTTTTGAGTGAAGAAAGGCTGTCACCAGACTCACTTCTCCTCCAGAGCCATCTGAATCCAATGACCAGATATTCATCAGGATGACTGGCAATGACCCAGGATGAGGCAATTAGGGTTAAATGACTTGCCCAATGTCACACAGTTAGTGAGTGTCAAGTGTCTGAAATGAGATTTGAACACAGGTCCTCCTAAGTCCTGCACTGGTGCTCTATCCACTGCACCACCTAGCTCCCCAAGAGGAAAAAAAATAAAATAGGATTTTTAGCAGGTCCTTGGAGATTTGATAGGATTTGGAGAGCTGGAGATTGACTGAGTGAAGGCGTTCTAGATAATAATGTGAATGAAAGAATTAAAGTAGGCAGTAGCAATTAGGTAACTGTACTGAGTTCAATTTGACTGTAAGAGATACAAGACAGAAAGTAGAAGGTGCCATGTTTGAAAGATAGGGTGGTGACAATTCATGGAGGATTTGGAGTCCAATGCTAAGGAGTGGGGATTTTGTTCATCAGGCAAAGAGTAAGGGGAAGGTTGTAATGAAATTTTGGGAACTAGAAAGTAACACAACCAAATCTGTTTGCTGAGAAGATTAATTTGACAACTACAGACTGGTGGATTGGAGGGAGAATGCCTGAAATTTACAAATTATTGGAATAGTTCAAGTGAGAGATAGTAAGATACTCTTGAGATTCCTTGGAGAACATGTCTTAATCCCTATGCCACCCTTTTCCCCAAGGCCTCCAAATTCTATCTTCATTTCTGCAGTATTCCCCTCTTTCCCATATATGCTACCACTAACCTTGCCACCTCTCCCCTAAATTATTGCAACAATCTACAAACTTTTAATTCTCTACTTTCAGTTCATGAGCTGGTTTCTTGGCTTTATGGTTGAGAAGGGGAAGTGATGAGTTGTGTTTGAATGATATCAGTTAGCTAGGTGAAGACAACCAACAGAAAGTTGAAAGAAAAAGTCTGGATTTTAAGAGATTAGGACCAAATAGATAAATATAGGAGTCATCCCATATAAATGTTCCTTAAAGGTGAGGGTATGAATAACAAAAAGGCATCTACATAGAGACAAAACAGAAACAAGGAAACACCCAGAGCCTCTTGGAACACTTATACACTTCTAATCTCTCTAGTAAAAAAAAAAATAATTGATATTTAACTAGACAGACACTCCTTGAGGTACAGAGAAATGTCCACAGATGTTAACTCTGTATGTATGTGTGGCATTGAATGGTAGGTTAAAACATAAAAGTGAAAAGTAATTTCTGTGGAAAACCACAAAATAATAATAAATCAATTTCAATTAGGGGAGAAACAATAAAGGTGATTATAAAAATGACCATAAACAATCATCATCAAAGGATGGAAATTAATCTTTCATTTCATTGGAAATATCTGATATAGCAGTGGATAAATAAACAAGATGTGTTTTGAGACAATAAATGAAGTAGAATGTTTCAGGTTTTTTTGGTCCAGACTTGTGATTCATCATTATACCAGGTTCCTAGTATAAAAATCCCCACTACCACCCATGCAGGTGGGCAACTAATCATCAGTTTGTAATCTTAAAGAGTTCATAGGGCACTGAAGGAATCAGTGACTTACCCATAAAAAAAAAAAAAAACTGGTATGTCAGATACAATTCTTGAACCCAGAGCTTCCTGCTTCCAAGGCCAATCATCTTTCCATTATGCAATACTGCATCAAGATGTGAATCTATATTGTTGAACATACGTTAGCATTTGATTCGAACATTTTATGTGTGTGGGTTAAATAATAAAAGAGAGCTACTGAAACTTTTTTGATTTCTTTTCTTCAACCCTTCCATCAGCATTATGTTCTTTATATAAATGTTCTGCTCTTTCATGTCATTATAGAAAGGAAATCCATGATTTGTTATCCAAATGTGCATTCTGTCCTTATTTCATAATGTATATAAGCAAAACTACTTTGTAATAAATTGAAAGACAAAAATAATAGCATATTTAAGTAACACCTTAAGATATGTATGCCTGTTCCTTAAGTTTTATGATTTGGAAAGACTGTTTTTCATTTTGTCATTATAGCCCCAGCACATAGAGTCGTGATTTGCATGTGGCAGGTACTTAATAAATGCCTATTGGATGAATGAAGGAAGGAATTCATAAATAAACTCCTCAGATAGACTCTATCAGAAAACATGCAGAAGTCACTATTCTCAAAAAAACTCTTACTTGATCTATCTATCCCCTCAAGTTATCATCTTATAGCCTTCCTTACTTTTGTGACTAAATTCCTTGAGGTCATCGAGAGTAAATGCCTCCACTGCTTTGCCTCTTAGTGTCTTCCTAACTCTCTGCACTCTGGCTTCTGACCTTATCCTATAACAAAACCATCCTCTCTGAAAATACTAAAAACCTCTTGATTGATAAATCTAATGGCCTTTTCTCAGTACTCAGTTTCTTGACCCCATCTACAATCTTTGGTACTCTCTTCTCTCATGGTTTTTTTCTCATACCTATCTAACCTCTCATCAATCTCTTTTGTTGGCTCTACATCCAGTTCAGGTCCACCAATAATGCATGTCCCATAGGGATGTGAGACTCTGTCCTGGGCTCTCTTCTTACTTTCCTTTATACTATTTCACTGTTATCTCATAACTTTCCATGAATTCAGTTATAATCTCCATGCTGGTGATTCTCAAATCCCAACTTGGATTTCCTACTACCTATGAAACATCTCAAATTGAATTTCCTATAGACATTGTAAACTTTAACATTCATATATTTGAGTTCCAATCTTCCCCCAGCTACTGTCAAAGTAAACAATATGATAATCATTATACATGTGAAGTCATGCAAAATATATTTCCATCTTGGCCCTGTTGTAATAAAAGAAGGCAAGAAAAAGAAAGTGGAAAAATATGCTTCAATCTACCCCTGAGTTCATCAATTCTCTTTGTGGAGGTGGATAATATTTTTAATCATGAGCTTTTTGACGTCTTAAACTTAATATGTTTAAAACCGAATCCATTATCTTTCTACCCAAACCCTCCCTTTTTTCAGTATCCCTATTACTGCTTAGGCTACCAGTATCCTCCCAGTCTCTAAACTCACAGTCTAGAAGCCATCCTTTCATTTTCATCCCCTTGTCCAGTCTCTTGCCAAGGTCTGCCAAATTTTACTAAACAAACATATAAAGAAAAAGAAGCACCTGGAAATACTAGAAAGACAAAATTGAATTTAGACTAGAGTTTTCTTTGCAATAACTTTATCTGAAAAATCCTTGATAACATTTTCATTGCCTCTGAAAAAGACAATTGATAACACTTTATTAGTCATGAAGCAATGATACATTTTTGGACTCCATCAATGCTGTTTGGTAATTTGACACATCTAAACAGTTTTCATTCAAAATAAAGTGCGATATAGCGAAGCACAATAAAATGGCATAATCATTTGTACCATAATTAGGGATACATAGCATGGGAAATCTGGAAGAAATCACCAGATTGACCATGATAAGACTGAACAAACATTGACTATCTGGACACATACTGAAAAACAATTCTTTGCATTAATTGTGATTCTTGTTCAATAATTAAGCTTTTCAGTTCCTCAGTAAAATATAATCTCCATTAAAGCAGTTTATTTACTAAAGGTATACATTAGACAGATACGGTATCAAACTAGAGGCAATTCTGATACCAGTACATTGTTATTTTAAGTTTACTTTTAGGATGAAATGAGACTAGTGTAAGTCACTTAACAGTTTACAAAATGTGGTTTACTTATATTAATGGCATATAGCTTCCATAGCACAGCCTTTCCTGTCTTTATATGGAAATGAATCTAGTCAGTTAACTTACCCAGACTAGGATGGTCTTCAGATATTCACCAAGTCAGAATGTTCCTGACTCCATGTGGGTGGAATATTTTATCTCACTAGCTGACCAGGAAGCTACCTCAAGGGAATTTCTTTCCTATTGTAATAATAGTCAGCAACCAATTCTTCTGTTACTTAATGTGCATTTCAATAATTGTGTATTGTTGCTTTGGAAACTGGTGCACCTGTATGGGAGTGGGAGGATTTTGGTCTTCAATAGCAATTATGGAATAGCTAACAAATACTGGGAAATTTTTCTTTAAAATTATTTATGATGCTCTTTTTTTTTATATCATAGTCACTTTCCAATGATTCCCTTCCTCTCCTCTATCAAAGTTTTCCCTAGCAAAACAAATCAATACATTAGCCATGCTTGACCATATATCCCTCATTCCATAACCAATGTTCACCACATCTTTACCAATAACATTTTCCCTAAGTTTGTCCTGAGCTGTAATAAGAAAAGACAATATAAGAAAAAAAATGTATCACCATCAAGTCTTCAGAGTCAGAACTGATATGAGTTCTTAAGTCTTTGAGCATTGTTTGTTTTACCTAATAATAGTCTTCTGGGAGATTGTTCCTACAGATTCTTCTAACCTCTCTGAATCTGTTTGTTTTCCCAAATATCTGAATTCATCATATGCCTTATTTTTTTATTCTTAAGAATAATCCCTTACTTTTATATTCCACAGCTTATTCTGCCATTCACTGATTGTTGGCCGCCTACTTTCCTTCAAACTCTTTGCTATTACCAAAAGCTCTACCAGAAACAGATTTTGTATATATAAATATTCGCCTTCAGTTTTTGATCTCCTTGTCATCTATGACTAATAATAATATCACTGGTATAAAAAGATAGGTACTTCAATGACTTTTTAAATATAATTTTTATAAACAGAATTGTTGAAATAATTCATATCTCCAATAACAGTCTATTCATGGTCCTACTTTCTTATAGTTCTAACAACAGTTTTCATTTCACTTTGTGTCATCCTCACCAAATTGATCAGAAATCATGGATTTTCGAGGGGTCTGTAGTTTAGAATCAAAAAAGGACTAGAGGTTTCAGCCAGCCTGCTCTAATCTTGGATAGGCATCTGAAAGTTGAGAGTTCCAAATTTAGACTCCGTTGCAAAGTCTAGAGAACAAATATTTTGGGTAACAATCCAAAAGTAACTTTTAGAATTTTTACCTTAACTAAAGACCATTGAGAGAACAAAGAGTGTTTGTAAGTCAAGCAGAGAAACAGGAAGGAGATCATAAGAAAGCACTTCAGAGAAGAAAAAGATGGAGGTGAAATCATTAGCATGTGATGATATAGACAAAATTTATTCAAGCAAGGAGTTGGGAGAATGGGGAGAAGGGAGAAAGCATCTAGAATCATATCTATGTGAACTGAACAAAGGAGAAATATAACATTTGTCCTTTAAAAGTTTTAAGTTGTCTTTTAAAGAGTTTTATGTGCTTATTGCTCTTATTTTTCATGGTACACAGACTAGTTTACCTTTACTAAGTTTTATTTTCTTTTCTTTTGACAATTTTGAATGTCAAATGTCCTGTTTACCTGTGGCTTCCCAAATGTCTGATTAAAATTCTTCTCTCTTTTTTTTCACTAACGGTTAAGTTCAACTTCGAAGGATGTTATTTTGCTTTGTGTGACTTTTGCCCCTACACTGTATTTATTTAATTGTGAAATTAAGCATCAAAGAAAACAAACATTTCTACTCACATATTAGAAAAGAAAAAATGATTGTATACAAAATTGTATATCTCTTATGCATAGCATGCTTTTTAAGTATAATAAATTAAATATGTTGCACATTTAATAATTAAACACATATCTTTCAAAGCTTGCCTACTTGTTTGTGATTCTTCTCAGTCTTCCCTCTTTTTTTCTGGATGTTTTCAATAATCATTTTTTTCATTTTCCTTTTTCTTTCTCTTTTGTTTTTGTTACTCTAACATAATTCTCTCTCTGTCTGTTTCTTTGTCTGTCTCTGTCTCTGTCTCTCTCTCTCTGTCACACACAGAAAAAAAAGGTAAAAAAATGCTTTCAATAAATAAAACCAGGTAAAATAAGTTCTCACCTTGGCTATATTAAAAACAAACAAACAGATAACCTTATATGGAGTCCATAGACTTTCAATAGGTAAGTAGAATGCCTTGTTATCAGATCTCAGCAATCATGGTTGGTCACTACATTGATCAAGTTCTTAAGTCTTTTAAAGTTTTTTTTTTTAATGTTGCATATTGTATAACAGTTATGCTTTTCCTCACTTCAATCTGCATTACTTCTTCCAAATATCATAGGTTTCCTGAAATTATCTCCTCCATCATTTCTCATGATAAAATAATATTCTATTACATTCATATCCAATAATTTGTTCAGCTGTTTTGTAATTAATAATTACCACTTTAATTTCCAGATTTTCTTCATATAACAAAAAGAATTGCTACAAATATTTTTTATACGTAGATCTTCTTCCTCTCATGAGGTATAGGCCTTGAAGTGGTATCGCTGAGTCAAAGTGTATACATAATTTGATGACTTTGTGGACATAACTAAGATATTTTGGGGTGAAAACAGATTTCCTTTGCTTTAGTAATATGTTTCCAGTTTTTTCTTTCTTTCTTCATACTCATAGAATAATTGTGCGATTCAGATGATATTCCTTCCATATATAAGTGTCTCCTCGTTTCTTTTCTTGCAATAGATGTTGTCTAATGATGATGTTCCAAAACTTAACAACAACATTTTGGGGTGAATTGAACTTAGGAATTTATCCTGATTTGTTCTTTGCCCTCAGATTGACTTACATATCTGCAGGCAAGTTTTATGTGCGATTTCCTGAAGAATACTATTGATGCTTTTTGTTTCTTAATTACTCTGCAGAACCCAATAATTTTAGGATCTTTTCAAAGTCAATTTCTTTGACTTGTAGAGTTTTCAAGTTTCTCCAGGCTTTTTGTCTTTTTATTTGTATGAATTCATGGATTTAAAGATAAAAGATATCTTAGAAGATCATTTGTCATTTGTTTTCATTTTGATATTCTTTTTTTCTAGGTCTGCTTTTCTGAAGTTTGAATTTGATTTCTTTTACAGAATGCCTATAGCCTTAGAACAATCCCTCATTTATTCCAAACCAACTCTCCTTTTTTGCTTCTTTATGATTACTTCTATGAGTTTTAATTTCTCTTCTAATTTCCATACTTATATCTTTTTTTAATTATTCTATGAACTTCTAAACCATTCCAGTTGCTTTTTTTGCAGTCATTATCATTTCTGAGGGATTTGTTTTTGCAGTTATCAGGCATTGCTTATAGGTTTTTCACATGTAACATGTATTCGCTTCACTAGAGTTTCCTTTTGAATGCTTATTCCTTTTTAAAATATCCCTTTAAATCTCTCCCTCTGTGCTTCTCTAGGAGTTTTCTGTAGTGATCAACTATACTTTTCCCCTTCCTTTTTTTGTTCTTTTCCTTCATTTGACTTTTTTCCCCTATTTTGAGATGATAAAGAAGAGCTAGGCTTAACAAGATTTCTCACTCAGCCATCTGGCTAGTTCCTCCTATGATTATTTGCACAAAATAAAAATGTGTTGGGTGCTAGAAGGTCCATGTGAAATAATAACATACCACCACTTATTAGAGATAAGAAAATGCATATAATCAAGGATACTATTAAAAGAGTAAATAATTGACAAAGTATAGTCTTCATTTATTTAAACATGCTTCACTTAATTTTAATGATTAATGAAGAATCTGTGCCACATGAGTAAGAAACAGGAAATGTTCTGTAAAAATTTCACAGAATGTCTGTTAGAGTTAGTGACTTTTTTGTCCTTTTCACCTTTCTCTCAATCTTGCTTGATTATGCTCACTGTCAACCCATTCTGAGTTTTTCTACTTCTGAAATTGTTTTATAAGATTATACCAGCACAATGATCTTGTACTCTTTCTATTTTTCTCTCTTTTTCTAGAGATACCAATATTTATATATGACATATAGATAAATAACATATATTACATATACACACAATATACATTGATTTGCACCCTGAAGGCAACTCATTTGTCCTCATTATTTGAATTATTTTTCAGTTTTATTCTGAGAACTCTATTTTTAAAAGTTTCCCATCCCTCATAGAATGATTTCTATAGAATTTTAATCTATGGGAAGGAAACTATCCTTCTTCTCAATACTTTCAAAACTATTTTCCAAAAATCTAGGGTGTATATCATACAATCATTTTTTTTCTTCCTGTATCTGAACTCTAAAAAGGGGGGGTAGTTTGTTTTAAATCCCACAACCCAATCTTCACTGTTAGCGACAATAAGATCCAATTTCAAATTTTCCTTTGTTGGATCCTTTAAATTTTGAAACATGAAACTGTTAATATCAAGTCAGAAATCTGATCTATTTTTGGTAGTAAGACTTTCATCCAGTAAATATTGTAAACTAAATCAGTTATCTCCAAACTTTTTCAATCAGGCACACCAATCAGGATAAAAATAAATAAAAATTCAACACACAGTTTCAAGATGTGTATACTGCATGTGGGAAGACAGAATTAAGATAGCAGAGCAAAGGCTGGGACTTACCTGAGTTCATCTAAATTCTCCTCCAAATAACTTTAAAATAACACCTCAAAATGAATTCTGAAGTGGAAGAATCAAAAGGAAAAAAAAGGAACAGGATGGAAAAATTTTTCTAGTCTAAAATAACTTAGAGATCAGGGGTAGGGAACCTAAGGCCCAGAGGCCACATATGGCCCTCTTGGTTCTCAAATGAGACATTTTGACTGAATTCAAACTTCAAAGAATAAATTCCCTTAATAAAAAGATTTATTCAGCAAAGCTTGCACCCAGTCAAAAAGCCACATCAAAGGACCTGGAAGGAAACATGTGGCCTTGAGGTTGAAGGTTCCCCATCCCTGATTTAGATGTTTGACAGGAAATCTCTGTCTCCAAAGGGTGAGGGTGGGGCGCAGTCCAGCACAGGATGAACTCCAGCAAGCCAGCAGCAGGCCTTGAAGAGAGCCATATCAGCAATGCTGGCTTCTAAATCTCAGCTCACAGATAGTAAAGGGATTAAAAAACTGGTCAGAAGGAGATTATGGGGACTGTTCTTGGTTCTGAATGCAGGACTCTGTTGCACTGCCCATTCATGGCTCCAGATTGCAGTTCCAGAGCAAGGAGGAACACTAGCAGGAATGAAGACACTGGCCACAGTTCTAGAGAAGAAGAATATTTGTGGATGCCCACAGACCAAAGCACAAGCCAGGAGACCAGTAACCACAACTCTCCTTAGATCATATTTTAGAAGAATTGAAAACTTACAGTGCCTAAGAACTAATTCTAAAAACAGAAAATAACCTAAAGCTTGGGACAGTGCCCTCCCACCCCAAAAACAGAGTCCAATTTTAACATAAAGTCAAAATTCAGGAAATAGGCTGGAAAATGAGAAAAAAAAATCTAACCATAGAAAGTTACTATGGTAACAGAGAAAATCAAAACACAAACTCAGAAGAAGACATGAAATCCAAAGAGCTACCCCTGAAGTCTCAAAAAAGATGTGAGTTGGTCTTAGGCCAAAAAAAGAATTTCTGGAAAAGCTTTAAAAGGCTTTAAAAATCAAATTGGAGAAGTAGAGAAAAAGTTCAAAAATAAACTAGTGATGAAAGAAAATCATGATAAAAATGAGTCATCAGTTTACAAAATGAGGCACAAAAAATTCATTGAAGAAATTAATACTTTGAAAATAGAATTGGTCAAATGGAAAAAGACATACAAAAAGTAGAATTAGTCAAATGGAAAAGGAGATGAAAAACTCACTGGAGAAAATCATTGAAAATTAGAATTGAGCAAGATGAAGCTATTAAGTCCTTGAGGCATCAAGAAATGGTTATACTGCTGAATCAAGCATCACATTAAAATTGTTTTTTAAAAGTATAGAAATTTAATATAATTTGATAAAGTAGAAATAACGTTTGACCCTAGAAGTCATTAGAGTTGATTGAATAGGAAGTGATATGGTCAGTCACACAGTCAGGGTCTTGTATGGACTGGAAAGGAAAAGATATTTGAGGAATGGGCATTAATACAAGTAAAAAAGAGAGCCTCAAGTAGGGTAAAATCTTTATAAATAGAGAGAAGGAGACGTGCAAGAAATGTCATGGATATTGAAATAATTAATACAACACCTGATTGAATATGTTGGGTGAAGAAAATTAAGGATTTGAAAATAACACTGAAGTTGTGAAAATGGAAGAACAGAAAGGAGGAAGTGCTCTTAAAAAGTGTCTAGAACATAGCTATTTTTCTAAAGACAATGTAACAAGATCTTTGATGCACTTCACAGCCCATTCATGTCTACACATCCTGTGAGATTTTGTCCCACTCAAAATGAAAATAGAAAGGAGCTCTTACTCATCTATAGTTACTCCCAGAGCATTAGAGCACTGAGGTATCTTGCATAGCTAACAAGTGATCTGACATTTAGGTATGCTTTAGGAGATGATAGTTTCCCAATAGATAGTTATTTTTATAGGAGCCCAAGTAGTAAATGGACTATATATACTCTCAGTAACCCACAGTCAGCTCACAAAGAAGGAGGCCAGGAGTTTGCACAATAGAAGGAGTCAGAGTAGGGGAGAACTGAGGAATAAGTGTAGGTCTGGTTGTGATTGTGGCTGTGGTTGTTGTAGAGACAGACTTCACAATAAGCAATCATGAAGGAGTTGCTAATGCAACACATTTTTCCACCATTTTGGACAAGATTATGGGACTGTTGAAGAGAGGCCTCAGCACAATACCATTTCCCCCCTGTAACTTGGTAGGCTTACATAATTGAAGTGTCCTTATAACATGCCTCCATAGGACTACACAATGAATGGAGTGGGGGTGCCACCATGTCTGAAGGTAACCATTACTATAGCTCCTTCTCCTGAGAAAGGTCACTGGTAGTGTTCATTCCAAGAATATGCTGGCATACTCACCTAAAAGTTTCTGCGCAATTATACGCCCTGCTAGGCTCATGATCTATTTCACAAATTCATCACCTAGTCCTCCTTTCTTTCCAGGAGGTCAGTACTGTAATAAAAAAATTGCTTCTCCCTCCACTGTTGCTCCCTTCAATGAATGATCCATAAATCAAATGCTCTACACCATGCTTCAATTTGTTCTGGATTTTCTCATATGATTATGCCCTCTTAAAAGACAATGATGGAACCCCCCCACCCCTTCCACGTTTACCTATCTTATTTTTTGAAATAGGATGGATATATCAAGAGACTCATTTCAGCCATGTGATTTCAACCTTCCAAGTCTCAGTGACATCTTGCTTTGCTATGTAAACTTTGGACTTTCACATATAAATTTTTGAAGCTCTGCGTTGTGTTCCTTCCTCCTATTTCCCACTTCTGAACTTCTAAAGGCTTCAACTGATATTCTTCCTTCATCATAGCTCCTTTTATGGTGTCTAATTTGGGAGACTAATATAAATAGATCTTCTATTTCCCTCATCCTAAGGACTTTTTGATTAAATTTGAAATTAGGTGACAAATATATTCTTCAGAAACTTTAACTTTTGTTTTTCAATTAATGAGCATTTATTTTCTCTTCCATTTCTCATCTCCCAAATCAATCAAGAGGAGAAAAGTAGAAAGAAAAAAGAAAACACTCATAAATTCCCTCATTGACTGTCCAAAAATTATTTCCTGTTCTTCATCATGAATTCATTCATTACCTCCACATCAGGAGCCATAAAGAGAGTAAGAGAATTCCTTAAATATTTATTCAATTTCTCCTCTTCTGATTCAATGTTTTACTTTCCTCTTTTACCGGTCATCTTCATAACTTCCTGCTCCTTTTATTCAGCTCACATTTTTCTCTCTCTTTTCCTGATCTTTTTCCTGTGGTGTCATGTGTAGCCCAATTTGAACACATACCCTTTTCGTAATGCTCTAAGTAACTCTGGACAATAAGAAAAATAATATATAAATTTATCTCCTAATTTTCCCATCCTCTAATCCTTGTTCTCTTTGGAAGTTCAATTCAACTCTCACCAACTATATTAAGTCTTTTCCTGATCCCTCCAAGTTAGTTCTCTCCCTGTAATTACTTTTGCGGTTTGTAGGGCCAGTAGGTAGTGAAATGTGTAGAGGGGCAGGCTTGGAGTCAGGAAAATTCTTCTTCCTGAGATCAAATCTGGCCTGAGATACTTATTAGCAGTGTGACCCTAAGCCTGACATTTAGCCCTGTTTGCCTCAGTTTCCTCATCCATAACATAAGCCAAAGAAGGAAACGGCAAATCACTCCAGTGTCTTTGCCAAGAAAACCTCAAATGGTATCACAAAGAAATGGACATGATTGAACCACAAATAAATTTGTATTTACTTTTAGTGTACATGCTCTTTTCCATTTAAGAAAAAATGTCTAGTACTTGAGTATGGAGACAATTTCATTTTGTGTTTGTTATTTTGTTGCAGTAGTATTGAATATGTAATTGATACAACTTTAGCAGTTCCCATGTTACTGTGAAAAACAGTACTCTCATTTTCCACACATCTTTTTGCCCCATGTCTGAGAAGCAGGCAAAGGCAAAGGCAAAGGTAGGCAAAAGTTTTGCAAAGGCAAAGGTAGCTTCATATTAGCTAGTGGCAGAGATATTCGAGTGACTTGAATAAATAACAGAAAATCTAAAAGAGGCTTTATGAGCTATAAGGGGAAAAGGCTTCCTTGACAAGTATTGCCTTAATAATATCACTGTCATTTTATATTCATTTTCATTCAAAATTTCAAGACACATATTCTCGTGATAATCATGGATAAAGCAAGTCTCTGATGTCTTAAAGAGAATCTCTCTGTTTTCCTAATTTCACCACAATCACACGGTATTAGAATTCTGATTTAAAAACTTTGAGATAGACTCCCCATATGCCCTTCTTCCTTCCCCAGCCCCTTAAGGCAGTTATCTTCTATGTCTACTTTAATTCTTCCCATTAGAACTGAGCATTGACTGTATTGGTGTTCTGGAAAGTGTAACAGCAATGAACTCTGGCTGCTGCATAAAGCCATGTGAGTATTTAGGCAATAAAATGTTAATATTATTCTAAAGGGAATCCAGAGAGCTTTTCTGTCTGCATAGTGCAAAAGAGTCAACTGGCTACATGTGGTGGGGGCCAAAGGTAAAACTCATTAGATGTAAAGTGTGCCAAAGACTTAGAATAAAAACTAAAGATGCAGATGTACATAAAAGCTGTCTTGAGGAACAGAGAAAGAGAGCTTTTTCTCTGAAATTATTGGAATCTTGCCC